>SRHC01001188.1:404958-416398 GCA_004794325.1 Pomacea maculata
GCTTCGTTGAATGCACATAGCCGAACCAAGCCTCTCTTTAGTCATCACGTGCCTGAAAACAATATAGCTCTAACAAAAACTCAGTAACCATAACTGTCGACGATGCAAGGCAGAGACCTCTAGATTATCAGTCTGCTGTCTAGGTTTCCATGCACAGGCCTTACGGTCCATTCTTACCCGGATGTAACCTTATCTTTGCTTCACAACTACACCGCCCACCCAAGCAAACAAAAGCAAGAAACTTCAATAATAATAAATAATAATAATAAATCTGATGTACCACCGAATAACAATAACTGTGGTCTGAATAATTGTAACACTAGCTTCTCGTTTTATTTTCCGCTATTTCATTCCTCTTTATATAAAGAAATGAGGAAAGAAATTAACCTTGGTTTTCTTTTGAAAGTCATCAAACTCCACTTTCTGTACGCTGACGCATGAGAGGGTTCATTGAACAAGTAAATTATTTGTTGATCTCTTTAAAGGATGATGATTTATACTTTATCTGTTCCTCAAAAATAAATCTTCCTTTATCATATTCTTTGTCTGTGTCTCTGCCTCTTATTCATTTCTTATTCATCAGTCCCCAGAGAGAGAAAATTATCGCTCCTTGATGAAGACATACACTCTTGCCCAGCTGCCAGAATGTAGAATGTGTCTTACCATTGCACCATGCCAAACCCTCTGATCTGGTAAGTGCGCTCTGACAGTCGGTCAGGCTAAGGGACATTACTCGTCAACGCAGATTATTAGTGTGTGTGAGTGTGTGTGTGTGTGTCCATGTATCCACATGTATGTCCACCTCCATCTGTGTAAATCTCTTTATGTTGATATTTGTGTGATGTCTGTCTGCTTGTCTGCGAGCGTGGATACGAGCACACAAGATGGCGCGCGAGTGTGGTCAGGTCTGCAGCATAATTTTGTTATGCACGAGTTGATAATCTGTCCGTGTAATGACATTTCGCTTGACTAGTGCCCCGCCGATTCACCATGACAAATTATGAATTATTAAGGCCCAGCGGACCAAGTCCTGGTCCACAGCAAGCCATAGGTAGCGGCCCAGCGCCAAGTCTCGCGGGACATCTCGCCGCCTGTGCGCACCATTACGCTTGCGCAGCCTCGCCTCGTGTGCGCAGAAGATGCTTGAAGGCGAGATAAGTTCCGAGAGCGAAGTGAGGGAAGCTGAAAGTAAATGGATTGGTTGAGAGCATTTTCAAGACTGCTGTCGGTCTTTCACTACGGTCATCTCCCACATGATCTACAATAATTCTAAAATCAAATCTCGATATTTTTTGTCTTTTCTTTTTTCTTGACAAGAACTTTTGCGTTGTTTTATTACTGCTTTCTTTAAAAAAATGGATAGTGGAGAGAGATGAAAAAAACGGAAAACAGACAGAACGTCAAAAAATAAAGGAAAAAGTTCAAAAGGCAGCAAAAAATGTGTTGTTATCACTCTTGGGCTTTGGAAAATGCCTTTTTCAGTTGATTTTAAAGTTTTAGTCCTTGCAGCACTTACTCGCTGTTCTCTTGCTTATGATTAGTTTTTGTTTCAACGTTTGGCTTTATTCGTGAATTACAAATGCATGAAGTTATTTAACACTTTATCCTATGAAAATTCCCAGAAACCGATTACTGCATAAATTATTCGTTTATGTTAAATGCTCTCGTAGACTTTTCTATAAAATTTGTTCACAGTGTCACACAAAGGTTTTGATGAACAAACAAAACTTTTATAAAGAAGTAGCAATGTAGCGTACTCTTCAGTCCTCGATGTCTTATGTTTGACGGTCTTTACAAACAAAACAAATAAACAAACCAACAAACAAACAAACAAACAAACAAACAGGCCACATCAGTAGTTAAAAATAAAACAATCTATAGTTTGCATCTACGTCTTAAAACTAATAGCAAAACAAAATCAATAAATTAAACAATTAGAAAAGTTTGCTTCTGCCCTTGTAGATTTTAATGCTTGTTAAAAGTTGTATCATGTTTCTGTGTCTTCAAAAAGAACTTAAATTATTTCCAGAAGCACTTGAACTCATCTCAACGCAAACCTGCCAGAACCGAGTTTCTTGCCTTTGATTGCCGCTTCATCGTCATGTGTCTGTAGTGTTTGCAAACGTGATTCCTGAGGAATGAAGAATTGTTTGGACAAGTCCCATATTCTATATAAAATTATTGAAAAAAATCCGGTATCGATAATAAGTTTTCGTGTATCTTCTGCCTGCTATAATTTTCGCTTCAACCATCCGTATCGTGTATCTTTTAAGATGAACAAATTGTCCTCAGCATCGCTATGCATGATTTAAATTTCAAATGCTTTGCTTACCTTTTCTTTAAGGTGTGGGTCTTTGAGATCGCCGCTGAGTCTGACGGCGGTGTCATGCTCAGGTATCACGAGGATTACCTGCGTACGGTGCCTGTCACTGAAGGACCATTGCATACGGACACCGTGACAGGTAGCTATTAGTAATGATCATAGATTCTCCTATTCCAGACCGCGAGCCATGCGATTAAGAACTTTGCAAGCTATCGATCTTTTCCCTCGAACTAAGGAAGTTTCTTTTTCTTTCTTTCCTGCTGGAGATGTTGCTGTCGTTTCTGTCATCGACTCCTTCCTTCCTTATTTCCACCACCCACCACACCCTCATCTCTTTCATCAAAAATAAGGCTTAGTTCAAAAAACTAGCTCTCTCTCTTTCTTTGACTAACCAGTTTCGACTTCATGTTTCCCATGGTATGGGATTTGCTCGCCAGTCCGATTACACTCAAAGTTTTTTACGAGTACACTCAACAACGCGGCTGAACTTTTGCTCTTTTTGGTCATCCGGCGCTGTGGTGCGTGGAAACAAGCCAAATATTCGAGGAAGAAGCGAGCAAACACTAATTGCAATAAGCACAGAGTAAACACAGAGAGAGGGGATCAATGAAATTTCTCATTTCAGACAGCTGTAAGTCTCTGTTTGCTTCACACTCTTTTATTACTAAGACATATGTGAGACTCAAAGTGTTTGTGCAAGCTTTGCAGGCTTTCTGCGATCTTCCAGCGAGTAAATGTCACAGTCCACACCCAAATCCCGCAGCCAGCCATTGTACAGGTGGTTTAGAAGTCTTCAGAACGTGCGTGGCACCCGCTTCTCTTGACGTCATACCAGCATAGCAACGTAGTTTTTAAGACTGACGTCATACCAGCATAATTACGTAGTGTGTCTGACGTCCTTTCAAGCATGTTACGTAATTTGTCAGACTGACGTCAGTAGCATTTTGACGAGTGTTCTAATATTAGTATATGCAGTCTTCCTTAAAATTAAACGACCAATCAAAAGTTAAGTCTGCGTGCCTTCTTTCAAACCAACAATTTCGAGTCCTTGATCATGTAGAAAAAAAATGTTTAAGGATTACAAGAGTCCGATATATTTAGAAGGAAAAACTTTTGGCTGATCGGTCCCATTTTTCTGCATTCCTTGCTCACATCGTCAACAAAGGATGCTTGGAAATAATAACAAACTTCCTAGACACCGCTTGTTGATCCCTTAATGCCACAGTAAGCCGGTTAGTGAATAGTATGAGATGATGGTGGCGATGTGAGAGGCTGTGGTAACCCAGAGCCAGGAGGATAGCGCGAAGCAGTCCTCAGAACTTAGCGCAGAAGATAAGCAGGGTGACAGCTAAGTGTTCACGTGTAAGCCTCGGCCGTGCACTTAGCGTCTTACTCCATCCAGCTACGCAGAGACCCTGTCTAGCCGACAGCAACACGAGGAATGTTGGTGTCTGTAAATTTTAATCAAGCTCCCAGACCTGATTAAAAGAAAAGATTGTGTCGGCTACGTGATATTCGCCCAAGCCTGAGGACGTGTCTCGTTTTGTCATCTGCACAGTAACACGCCTTTCGAGGGTTGTAATCCCTGCGTCGTGTAATGAGAACATTACTTTATATGTATTTCTTATTTTGTATTTTCAGTCTATGGTAAGAGAATGGATTTAAGTAACCATTGTATGTATGTGTGAGTACGTGCATGTATAGTGTCAGTCTGCATGTCGTTGATTGTGTAATTAGTGGTTACACCATCGAGAAGACCAGACGAGACCTAAAAAGTCATTGCCTATGTGGTAACTTTAAAAGGGATGTAACAATCGCCGTAATTAGGGTATAGGGCGGTTTGTCAAAGCCTGAGACCCCTTTTGCAAAAAAAATGGAGGCGTATGTGCCAACGAAGAGATGTTGTAGAGGTGGTTACAGCCAACATGCGCGACCGGCGGCTGGCAGAAGCGTCAATGACGTCTAGGAGTTAGTGACACCTCAGGGGGTCATCCACACTGGTCTGCCAGAAATTAGTAGTTGACAAAGGGAGGGGGATTGGACACCCGTCCACCATGCCACTTGTAGGCGGAGTAGGGTGGCTTCCCTTTTGTCGGTGTTCGCTATTTGATGATTGGATGATGAGTGAGTGACCAATGACATCTCTCGTCTGTGCGAATCGCGAAGAAAAATAGGAAGCAAAAATCTTGCAAGACACTTCTAGACATGAAGACAACGGGAAAGGAGCAACTGGTCTGCAGTTGAAACGACTTCAGCTTTCTAACGCCAGCTTCACTTTTACCTCCAGATCAAGGCAAGACTCGGGATGAAGGACGCAGGGGTAGACAACCAAGGGTGCAAGTCGGTGACGAGGACCTGTCAGGACTGCCTGCTGTCGCATGGAAATCAAAGGGCTACGCGACCAGGACTTGCACGACCTGCGAGAGGTAGATGTTCGACATCTGCTGTGTTCACCCTCACTGATTATTGTACGTTAAGTCACACGTCGTTGAGTTTTGTGTTCGGGGAACAGCAGGGGTTGAGGCTAGTGAGCCGCTCAGTGAAGTGAGTGATCGACGTGTGATTACTGTACGCATGGCTCCCCTGCACGTTTATGTTGACGTGGGTAGCTCCTGGAAGCTCGTATTCATTAATATTTCATACTTAAAAATGATTATTTATAAATTTTAAACATTAAAATGTTTTAAGTAAATATGAAATAAGTAAGATTCGTTTTGCTAAAGATAAATTTAAAGACGCGCTCAGGGAACGTTCGGAACTGGCAAAAAAAAAAAAAAGGATTTGGCAGGATAAACTGTGTCAACAAAAGCGGAGATGTGTAACTATCGATACTCTGCCGGACGCAACTGTGCGCTTGAGTGATTTTCATCAATAACGGTCGGTGTCAGTGCCCAGCATGTTTGCTGTGCGGTGTACTCTGTCACGTGCAGCGTGTTCTCTCGTCACGCGTGACTGACGCTGAACGAAGGATGAGAGCACAAAAGAACAGACAAAGAGACAGAGAGATGGAGAGAGAAATTATGGATAGAAAAAGACAAGAGAGAGAAGGATTTTATTTGGAAAAATTCACAGCAGGTCTCACTGGTCCTTACCGTTGCTATGCCGCTCTACTACATCGGACTAACAGCGTCCACAGTCCAGATTCGCATCGGGGTGGGTAGGGAGAGATTGGAGTCAGCCACTAAGCCTACATCACTACAAAACAGCCTTGTAAACATATACCACATGCAGAGAAAGGACAGCTTGCCCTAGACGAGATCTGAACCTTAGTCAGCCAATCCAGACTTGTCGCGAACAACGAATGACTGGCTGATGGACCTCCTGCTGGGTATTGAGCAAGTCATCAGCGGGTGGTCTTTCCTCGTTTTCTTCTTTTCTTCATAATCTTCTTCTTATTTTATTCTCGATAATGGCACATTTGGTTTATTTATAGCTCCTACACATGACGACATCCGCTGGTGCAGACATGACAGCAACGTGCTGTGTTATTGCAGTGACCCCGAGACATCACGACTGATCGAGAGATTAAACTGACGCCTGGGTGGATGGAAACGACATCAGTGAGTGAAATTGAGGCATGAAGCACAAACATTAGAACATATGCTGGCCTCAGGAAATATGTCTACACAAAGGAAGCCAAAGTTGCAAAGTAGCAGCCGACAAAGATTTAACTTTCCAGAAAACATATTTTTGCCCTTCTCTCTTGCTCACTTGCTCTTTCTTCCTATTTGCCTGTCTCCACTCTTCGTCTATATTGTTACCTAATTAGATATCTACTTCCTTGGTATTACTGATATTAGGAAGCTGCTTACAACCCACAACTCAAAATAACTAAATGCCTACCAGTGGTGTTCAGTAAAATCACATTGCCTTTGACTCTTCCATTGTCCACCCTCTTCTGTCACACAGGCTACGGGTCAAGAATCATGGCACATGCAACCATCATTGACGCCTGTTTACGGAATGTTGTTATCCAAGCTGTTATCTGCAATATACCTTATTCCCCGCATGTCCGGTTTGGCTTCCGGAAGAAGAATGAAGGAAGATTGGCGTGGAGCAATACCCATGCCTGGATCAATGACTTGCTTCTGATACGACCCTCGCCTTTCTGCACGCATGGATGGTGCTGATTGTCAAAGACCGATGTCAACAACGCTTCTACATGGCCAGATGAATAGAGGAACTATTCTTGGAGAGGTCTGCAGAGTCCAAAGCTACGAAGGACGTGGAAAGAGGGACAAACAAGTCTCCAGATGTGGCAGCCGGAACAACCACGCCATCTCTGGGAGCGAGTCCCTTCACACTACAGCGTGGAGTAGGAGGATTGAGTGGAGTTGAGAGGGGGAAAGATCGGAATGGTGCATTTGCATCTACAACTTCAGAAAACTGCTCGGGGTGGCGGTGGGAGGGTAGAAGGGTGTTCTCGTGCTAAAGGCGAAGACACTGGAGTAGGCAGGCAAGCTGCCAGGCCACTTGGCACATCAAAGAAGGTCGTCAGCCGCGCGAGATCAGAAGAGAGGCACAGCAGAAGATGGAGTTTGAAGGGCCGTCAAAAAAGGGTGTTACTTCACTTAGCCAGCTCAGAAAGATGGCGTTAAAATGCACTGAGCTCCTGCTCCTTTTACCACCCCACACCCACCCACCCTCACTTTTTCTCTCTCTCTCCTTCACCCACCCACCCACGGCATTTTTCCACCGTCCACGCCCCAAATCACTCTCCACAAACAGTTCCGTTTACAGAGTAGCCTGCGAAAAGAACTTTTTTCCGTTAAGCGTGAATATGTTTTTGCAGGGAGTGAAAACGAACACTACAAAAGAGACGGCGCTCAGCAAGTTCCAACTTTTCGCAATGTTAACCTAAGAGATGACATTTGAAGAAGGCACTGAACTAAATTTATGTGTATCGTTCTTGTTGTTATTGTTGTTATTATCATTATTATTTTTTGTAGCAGACGCCTAGTCAGTTGAAGCTGTAAAAGGCAGAGATTTTCTACCACGTGTTAGGTCCTTATTCCTAAAGCAGACTTTAATCGTCAGAACGATCATGGCTTACAAAAGGAGTTAAAGGTTTTGAGCTCTTACTGCTGTCGTCAAGGAACAAACAAATGAATCCCAATGAAAAACACTTCTAATGCCAGACGCTTGTAAGAACTTGGTTTTACTTAATGCATTCTGCTTAACCTATCCCCCACCGTCTTACTTCTTCCAGACCCTTGACTTAAAGGCCATACATATTTCTTTCCCATCTCAAAAGTTCACACACAAATAAAAAAGATCCGGTCTATCTCTACAAGATAAAGGCTTCTAGAACTCCAGACACTGGTATCGTTAAAATCTTACGCAAACAAGCATGGCGAAGGGACTGGAAAAGTTAAAGGTCAGGCAGGAAGATCGAGCATTTTTTTAAAAAATTGTGTTTTCTCTCTCTCTCTCTGACTTCTGTTTGTTTTTCAGCCGCTTTTTTTTTTAGTTTTATGCTAGCTTCGGAGCTCAGACAATGTTTCTTGTAGATAACTGATAAAACACATTCTAAACGACTGGTAGACAGAAGCGACCAATATTAACCGCTAGATGTTCCGCCTTTGGTGACGTCATGGCCAATGAGATCACGACTTTGGAGTCCCCTGCGGAGAAATGTTTGCAGGAAGAGTTACTTCGCCTGGTTTTTGAAAGACCAACGTGTCTTACAGCGACACGTTCGCTGATGTAAACGAGATAATCATGGTAAAAATATATACCTAGGGTTTGCGCAACTCGGAGTCGATGCCCTGAAAGACGGACGAATAACAACTTGAGGACAGCTTTCTGTCTTTCGGTCTCGCCTGATGTCTTTTTCTTATCTGAACTTTTTTTATTGCGTGCGTGCGTGTATGCGTGCTTTCCTGTGCTCGAGTGTGTGTGTGTAGTTTCTGCCTGCTACTTGCTGTGTGGATGTACCGCGCCCCTCCGTCTGAGTGAGTTCACAATCGGGTGTAAGATCAACAGATTGTTTTATTGTATTAAGGGTTACTACACCAACAATCAAAGGTACTAAAGACAGGAATAAAAGGTTTTAAAAGCTACAGTATGTGAGGACTTGATGCAAAAGAACACACACACACCAATCTTAGAGGACTTCTTGAGACAGCAACGAATGCTACATTTTTTTAGCAAGGATTACACCGGTTCATAAATAAATAATCTTGCGACTGTCAAGTAGAATAATTTTTAATGTCAGGACCCTCGAACGACCAAATCCAAGAAAATTCTGAGCCAAAGATGGATCTTTGGTGGGTAAGGGGTGGGGGAGGTTTAATGTAAGGGATACCCACTCATACATTCCTAAACACGAAGAAATAAATGCAGATAATACAATTATTCCCGTCGTGGAGGCTTGTCTCTAAGAAGGATGCCTGTGCTCACAATGCACAATGAGGACCCTTGACCCTGCTAGGGGGCACATCCGGCAAAGGTCAAGACAGTCCTCCCGCGGCCACTGCATCAGAAGTCCCAGGCTGATTAGGACGTGTCAAAAGACGTTTGTACTCTCATCCACGATGAAGTCTTAGAAAGCCCAGACTGCAAGCTAGAGTTACCAGAGCGAGTTTCAGCTGAGATGCCACTTTGAGAGATGGCAGGGAAGATGAACAGGGAAGAGGGGGAGGGGAGAGGAAAAAGGATTAGTGTGAAGTTAATTGCATATGAAACGAATATGGCGAGGACAGAGAGGTCTGAAGGAAACGGCTCAATGCCTGTGTTTGATGACTGCCTGCACGATGGTGATGCTGCAGGCCACCAGCCAGAATCTGCACCCGATTGGGCATCAAGAGCGAAGCACCCCCATGACGATCATTAGGTGCCGGGATCCTGCAAGGGGTGTGAGTGAATGGCTTCTCATGTCATATTTACGGAAGTAGCTATATGAGTGTGAGTAACCTGTTTGATGGAATGGCGCTGAGAGTAATAGAGGCGATGACCGAAATTGTGTTAATAATGGTGATGGTGGTGGTGGTGGACTTGGTGATGGTGGTGGTGGTGGTGGTGTCAACGTAGTCACGACCTGTGTTGTATAGCTGATCGTACAAATAAATTTTTTCTATAGTCTTTTTATAGCGCATAAAGATCAGAAGTTAAGAAAAAAGGTACCAAAAAACTCAAAATGACCTAATTTCTTAGAAAAAACCTGTTCACTTAACAATATTTTGCGTGGACCCTTAACAATAGCGTATAGAATGTGTTGTTAGCATAGAAGAAGTTGTACATCATCTATGAGTTGCTTTACTCTTCTCTTTTCTAACTAATGAACTAGTGTGTGTGCATGCGTGCGCGCGCGCTCGCTGGCTCGTTCGCATGCACATGTAAAACAAAGAAAAAAAGTCGGTAAATTCTAGATAAAAACTACGTATAACTTTCCATGGAACACTTACAAGAACAGTCAGAGGTTGAAACTCAATTTCTAATTTATCTAATTGGTCCAGACACCGAATCGCTTGAGATATTAGGAGAAGGGAATAGGATGACTTCAATTCTCAAAAACTTTAAAGAAAGTTACAAGAGTGTTCAGCAAATGATAGCCACACATATTTAAATTACACAGCAAGAACTGGGAGTAAAGAAGACTTTGATAAAATGCTGGTAACTTTAAATGGCGGCTTGAATTAAAAAAAGAGATTAATCTCTCTTATCCGACAGCAACGATGCGCGCGCATAATCAATATAACAGGAACATGACAGGAAACGCAAAAGAATGTTGTACGTTGAAGAAATGAGAAGAAATTCACAAGCCACTGGACAAAAATGGAAGAATGGATAAATCAACAAAAGGTCATCTTTGGCTTTCGCTGCAAATTCTCATCAACACTAGGATCGTCATTAAGCCTTTAATCACTTGTCTGTAAGAAGATATAAGATGCCGCATTGCAATTTTCTCACTCATATTTCCTGATCAGACTTATCCAGGCTATTGGCAAATCCAAGATGGCATCTGGAAGCTGCCTTGAAAGAAAGATTCAAGAAACTTTTTCGGAAAGATTCCTGATCCGCAACTCGCCTGTCCTTTGACCTTTTATCATTTCAACAGATAGACTAATGCAACCACACACATAAATACACCAAATATTCACTAAAATAAACACATTCACCACACATACAGAGGCGCGAAAACATGCATATGCAACTGTTGTTGCTTTGATTATGAATTAAAAAATAAAAACAAAAAAGGATTTAAGAAGTCATGGATCGTCAGCATCAAAAGTTAATTATAAACAAATTAATTTTTGGACTCCAGTGTTGGGATTCTGTATACTTTGTTTCCTTGGAATAACACATCTACGTTTGGTTAAATTTTTTTCGGATTAAAGAATTTATTTTGGGGATTCCTGTTTTTTGTAAAGGTAAGTACTCACTGTTGACTTAGTCAGCCTTTCTCTCACTCTTGCCCCTAGTGTTCACACTCTCCTCCCTGTATTGATGAGCTTATCCCCAATGTTTTTCTTCCAGTTGATTCCCTGAGTACCTGGCTTCCGCGGATTTCTTCGATAGTGGACCCGTTCTTCTTTCTTTGTTGATGCAACACTTCTCCCGAGACTTTAGGGCAGAACCTCCCTGACATTTGGTTGAAATAGTGTTTACGTCGATGTCAATATAGACAAAGTTTTGTGTCGCAAACTTTACTCCTCCACGGACTGCAACACTTAAACTAGTTTCGGTCCCTTCAATGCAATGAACCTTCGAGCGCTGTAAGTGAATGGAAAGTGTTTTCTGGGAAATATAAAGATGTTAAGTCCTGCAAATTGAAGTATTCTCGCACTTGTGAAACAGAGGTTAGGTTACATTAAGGATGGCATGTCGGTCGTCTGCAGGCAGAGGCTTATAACTGTGGTTGCAGGAGCTTTCTAGAGCTGTAGGTATTAAGAAGAATTATGACTATACATGGCTTGCCAGACCTGTAGGTATTAGGGGAGATAATAAGTGTATCTGGCTTCGTAGTGCGGTGCATATTAAGGGGAGTTAATGACTAACAAGGGCTTGCTACAGATGTAGGTATTCTGAGGAGGAAAATAAAATCCGTGTTTACCTTCTGTTCAAGACTGCAGCGTCCATATTCTTGCTTCTCCTTTGACGGATTTCTTCTTTGTT
>SRHC01001188.1:417352-472910 GCA_004794325.1 Pomacea maculata
GCTTTATTCTTGTATTTCTTTTCTCTTTTTTTTTTCTTTGAATTAACTGTGTTTTTTTCTCTCGCCACTTTTCTCTCTCTCTTTTAAAGGAAAAATAACAGAGACGGAAAAAAGAGAGAAATAAAGAGACAGCGAAAAACAAAGCAAGAAAGTTCCATTAGACCCATGTCCCGTGTTGTCAGTCAAAACAGAACAAAGGGAACGACAACCCACGCTTAGTTTTCCAGCAGCAGATCAAATGGCAAACCGTTTAAAGGGAAATTGGCTCAAGCACGCGCTTGACCAAGTGTGGCGACCCCTCAGCCCTCCTCCAAGCCAGGCTTTATCAAACTTTAAACATCTCGCAGCAGGCGTCACCGCTAAACTTCAGCCTGCAGACTCCTGCAGCTCCCACAGGGAAACCGCCTGCCTGTCTGGTCGGATGTCTGTCCGGCCGGCTAACCTTTATTTTCGTCTTCTCGCCACCTGCCTCTACACGCGTAACCGTGCAGCTGCGCATGTGCAAACTCCTTTTCATGACGCTTGGCTATGGACAACGCTGTCGTCACTGCTCGCGCTCGCCATATCACTAACAACACACGTCTCCCCTCCTCCTGCTAATCGCTGTAATTTGTCGTCGTCCACACAAAACGGTCTTTCATCACGTGAGACCGACGGGAAATCTCTTTTATTTCGGTCTGTTTACGTGGTGGACGTAACAATGAGTACTGAGTGAGAGTTCTGGACCAGCACTGCATGCGCGTCCGCCATGTTTTCTCGCGTTTCTAGAAGGACCTGCAGCAGCAGCAGCAGCAGCAGCAGCAATGAGCCACCACCCACCGTTAATCTTTCTTCTAATGGGAGATTCTTCTCTGAAATATGTCTTTCCTCAGTCATTTGAAAGCGTCTAGGTGTGCGGCTTCTACGGGTCTACGATGGCGAATCACATCTTAAATCAAAAACAAATGCCTATGCCAGCCGCCTCGACATCTAATTTGGGATCCAGAAAAAACTTTCCGTGGAGTAAATTATTAAAATATTTTTAAATCATGGGATCGAACAGTAAAAACTGCATGAGTCATGAGCACAAGATAGGGGTTAAAGAAACACAGCGAAAACGCGTGTCTTAATGAGGCGCTAGGCCAGTCGATGCATTGTGTATCGGCCCAAGATAACCAAAATATAAACCCTCGTGAACGCCAGTCTTTGTCTAATTTTTTCCCAAGGCTGGCAATTTTCTTGACATATCCTGCACAGAACTCACATTTAGGAAAAAATATAGTGTGTGTTTGCTGGCATGTCGCCCACATAAACAAGCCGAAACCACGAACTAAATTGACAACATCGTTTTATGTTCAGTGTGTTTTGGTCAGAATTAGACGATGTACACAATCAAATCTCAGCTCATTAAATCCCTTCATTTTCCAAAGTTTTTGCAAAGTAGAATGAAGGAACAAGCAAGGTATGTTTTACTGTCGAAGACATTTTTTTTTTATTTTAGATAAAATCTCAACTGTCAAGTTGGACTTAAAAATTCAACATTGTTGCGCAGAATATCGTTCTATGAAACAGCGATGAGTATGATGATGATGATGATGAGGAGGAGAAGGAGGAGGAGGAGGAGGATGCCCACAGTCCCAGTCATATTCTGACCAGCATATTGGCAAAGAAGTTTAAACTTAGCTAAGCATGTTAACCTAATTCGTAATGTCCAGAACGTTTGCTCAAAACCATTACTTTTCGTTGACCTTCACACACAGCTTTTCCAATTCGGACAAACTTTTACATTTACCTGGTTTAAAAGATCCTTTAGTGTAGTTGTCAAGCCTCTGACATCCTAGAATTGAGGACTGCGCCGTAAATTGTTTATCCAGACCTCAGTGGTGACATTTTGAAAAAAACTGGATAATGTAGGATGTCATGCTAAATCCCTTGACACCTTTCTTGCCAAACGAATCCACAATTTAGTTTTAATTAAAATAAAATTGCATTCTTGTCAATTATTCAGGAGCTGTGTTTCAGAAACTAAACATTACAAAGTAAACGATTCTCTAGCAATTGGAATGTGTGAGCGTTAATGTTTTAAAAAGTATCAGTAATGTAAGCCAAACTTAATAACTCCCTTGTATTTCAATATGTTCTGCTATACAAGGTATATTCACTGCTCCTTAATATTCTTAATATTCAATAATTGCACAGATGTGTACAATTTACAACTGTAAATCAGGCGCGTGACAACCGTGACCCATAAAGCCAATGAGCACGAGTTGCGGTAGGCGGGACAAGGGTTATTGGCTTGACCTGTCTATCAGGGGGTTACATCCTTGACGAGAATTCCAGCTGAGCGTGTTTACCCGTAAGCACTGTATTTTGATGCTAGCTTCTAATATTTTGCTTGGTTTAGCTAGAGCGGACAGTTTCGTAAACTTAGAATATACTGTTCCGCCTGACCAAGGTCTGCTCCATCCGGCAGGAATATTAAGTGCCGTTGTGCAGGGTCTGCAGACAGATCGAACGAAATTTCCATGGGATCGGATCTCGGAACTCCGCAAGATTTCATTACTGCTGCTCAATAAATCGCAATAAAAGTCGGAGAGGACAGGTCAGAGGTCCCCGAGAAGTCAAAAAGAGGCGTGCCAGCAGTTGCACGGAGGAGATTTGTCATGCCAGACCTTGGAGAATGAACTGTCAATTTGTTCGCCTGGGTAAGTGCTTCCGCATGCCTCAAACATGACGAAGGAAAATTTGTGCCGTGTAAGATCACCACTCTTCGTGTCATCCTCTTAAAACGATGAACGGCGTCAAATTTTATGTTAAAAAGGGACAGGGAATAATTTTCTGGATTGATTATTATCTTTTGGTTGAGTAGGTAATTAGTTTGCATTAGTGTCCATTCCAACAGCAGACGCTCTCTCTCTCTCTCCTTCTCTCACAATCCGTCATTATTTGTACAAACTTTGCTCTTATTTAAACTTTTTAGCGCCCTGCTGTCATAAAATTTTGCCGTTGTGTCTGTTATTTTAATCTCGAGCAACAACAAAAGAATTAACAATAGCTACGATATTTTGAAGTCTGAATAATTCTCGTGCTGGTGCCTCAGATAACAATAACCTAAAGTTAACCACAAGACCTTTGCAAGAGATTGACATGGGCAGGATCAACAATTCCATCCGATTTGTAACCACGTATGTATTGTATAACTCCATACTGCTTACATATACAGAAAAGAGAATGCAGGCATTCGAGACCAGGTACTCGAGGAGGCTGCTCTTCACCCCGTTCATGACCCACCATCCACCCAAAAAAATAATATCAATGACACAGGTTTGCCATCCTCGTGGGACTTCCTTGCAAAAGCATCAGGCGCCAACTGGTAGATTTGACCACGTGACTCAGCCCGACACCATAAGAATATATAAGACCATCTTCTCGTACCTCCGAGGTTGTCGGGAAACTGACTGGCCAATGTGAAGAAGTGGATGCAGGACCTGCTCACCATCGATAAAGACAGACCTAAGCGGAGCTTTATCAGCTATCCAGAGATTACTATCGACAGCTACTACCTCCAGAGGACTAGTATATCTGTTCGTCAGATGCTACCCAGTCATGAGATGTTCGAATGTACATACAATGAATAAAATAGTGTATAGCGTCCGTACAGAAAACGAGGTACAGTAGGACATAAAATATAACCCATAAAATCAGCCACTACAGCCGGGTTCACATACTAATAATCTTCAAAGTCAAAATATGACTTGCGCAGACATCTTGATCACAAAAGACATGGTAGGACACAATACAGCCAGTAAAGTAATCCACGTCCATGGCGAGACTCGCATGCGCCTCCAGTCTCTTAATGCCCAGTAATACCTTGTCAAGCCGTGTTTGGTCGATCCTGGCCAAGACTCCCAGGCAACATCTTCCTGCAAGTATCGGCTATGATTGGATTGTGTCACTGTATGTGAGGCAGTGGCAGTCATCCCTGCAAATAACAAGTCTGGTTAACGAGCAGGAAGTGTTCTGGAAGCTACGGAGACGGAAGACTGTCAGATGTTTTTTGGTTTCTTGTGAACAGTGGGTGAGTTTTCTATCAGAAAATGCGGCACAAGAGAAAAGAGGTTCAGGTTAGTCTTGTTTAGTTTGCTCCAGTTTGCGATACAAGCTGGTGTTCAGAAAATCTTATAAACAAGTGCACTGATGCTCAGAACTAGGCTATACAGGGTTCCTCCTCCTCCTCCTCATCATCATCATCATCATCATCATTGACATCATCATCGTATCGTTGTCGTCGTGGTTATCTTCACCTATATCCTCCTGTCCATGGAGGAACCCTCATGATCCTATTACCATCTCTAGGCAGCACTCTAGATTCTCTGCCAGTCCAGAAATCCGATATTGCATCGACATGATCACACCCTCCTTCGTCCCTTCACACCAGTGACCCTCTCTCTTCACAAGAAGTCTTGTCTCCTTGTCATGACGATGCTCTAAGGAAGGTATTTGTGGTGAAATCAAGCTGTTTAAGAATTTTAAAGTATTTTGTCTTAGCAGCACAATACCCAACAATTCTTTTGCAACCAAAGTTCACCCCAAAGGGGCAGTTCGCAGAAGTTGAAGACATCTGAAAGAAGCTGGATAAAGTAGTTAAGTACTTTTGTGATACAAGTGTGATAACAACCCTAAAGTCAGTGAATCCAAAGTGTGAGGAAGTCGGTCACAAACAAATATCTCGGACGGGTCAAATAAACACTCAAGCAAACTTTTACCGATTATGGAGATTAAAGATTCTTTCTTCTGTCACCCTCTAAGGCGTATTGAGATATTAAAAATATTCACAAAAATTCTTCTTTTTATATAGTTTTTCTCGCAGAAAGCAAAACAAAAAAAAACAAACAAATAAAACAACCAAAAAAACAAACGAAAACAAAGAAAGTGAATTCTTCATATTACTCATTCCTTCCTTCTTACAGCCTTTATATACCCGCATATACTTCGAGAGGGAGGGGTGAAGTAAAAGTAACTCTCCAACGGAGTGGTCTCCCTTCCCGGCGGAAACTCTTGAAAGTCGGAAGCGCCATCTTGCCCGCCTCGCACGCGAACGAGTCACAAACCTCTGTGTCGGGGAGTGGATCGTTTGGGAAACGTGCCGCCAGGCTAATGGCAGATTTTTGTCCCCGACCGGGTGTCGCCCATGAAAAGGCCCTTTAGACTATAATGGGGGGGTCTTCAAATGGCGTCTAACGCTTTCCGACTGACCTTGAAACCCAACCGCAAGATACACAACAGAAGACAGCAAAGCTCTTTGCGATATGGCGATGACATGCAGTTCCTTAAACAATTACTGTCACTAACAATGAAGGTGCACGGCAAAGATTTTGGGAGGGAAACCAACAAAAAAAGTTAATGGCAGAAAATGGGTATCGTAGTGTCGTTGTCACGCATCGGTGATCACTCATAGTGGAGGATATTTTGAAGTTAGTCGATGGCGCAAGGTTTGGGTACTCGATCATTTTCTATGAGCGAGAATGAAAATTAAAATAAACAGACGAGGAAAGAAATAGGAGAAAAACAAAAGTATGAAAAGCCAATGAATTAAAGATAGAACTAAAATATGGAAGAAAGAAAATCTTTGTTATCATCCCTGATCTCACGGCAATCATCATGGCACGAACGAATGCAGTATTTCTCATCCATATTTATATAACCAGATAAATCTCTTACTGTAAACAGACACCCCACCATCACCGATTTCTCAAACAGCACAGTCAAACAGCGACCTTTTAGACGATTATAGACTGCACCAGGGTGACTCACGGTTACCAGTTTTGACAACAACAGACGACTGCGGTCAAAGTGATGTAGAAGTGGTCTGCGGGGAGGTGACACGCAATGGCGGGGTAGTGGAGAAACAGGAAGAGATAGGAAAAGACGTGGAACCTCGCCATTGTGCTCCGTGACTAAGACACGTCACTGCACGTGAATAAAGCACGCGAGACAATAAAGTTAATGAAGCATGAACCGCAAATGACGGTCTGTAGAATATCGCAGCCTGGAAGTCTGGCAGTGACACCGCTGGTCGTAAATCAAAGTGAACACTTGGCGAGTCTCTTGGGTAGGGTACTGCAAGGCTTTAAATACAGTTCCAGGATAGGTCTAGAGAGAGTAGTCAAGAATGATTGATATATGGAAGGTAATAAATACATAAAATCAAAACTAACTGACAGATGGAAGATGGGACAAATGTGAGAGACTGTGAGGTATAGAGATAAATGAAGAGAGGTGGGAGAGGACAAATAAATACAATAACTAATAGAAACTAAACGAACAACTACCTTTTGTTGAAAAGAAGTATTAATATGTGTGATGTCAGTGAACATGTAATGTTACTGGATACGTACAAAGTACAATATTGCAAACGCATTATTAAAAGCTTAGGTTCAGACATGTTCTTCATGTCGTACCAAGTAAACCCTTCTCTCCAGAAACGGTTACAGGTTGAGACAGTCGTAGCACGAACTATTATCCCTGGATTGCTGGCAGACGATTTTTTCCAGTTTACTACTAAAACGAGGCATGCTACTACAAAGCTTCCGGTTTAGTCACATTCTTTGCTTAGGCTCGCCGAGACTAACAGGGGAGAACTTGGCAAGAGACTAAGCGTTGGTCTTGGCAAACAGACAGCAGTCCACCTATACACATCCATGGTCGTAGCTGCTGACCCTGTGTTTAAAAACATCAGCCTAGAATCCAAGCAGCTAGCTCAATCCTAGCAAGTCTCTAATCACGTGACACAAACGCCTTTCTAGTGTACTGCTGGCTAAAGACAGGGCAGCAGAGTGGACCTCTAGCATTATGTCTCCTCTCGTCCACCACAAACACACGCCAGCTGTATGTGTGTATATTTGATTTGTGTAGAGGCTTCGTGTTTTAGGAACATTTAGACACGCTTGAGATGTAGCAGTAGCTATTACTGTGATTAACTCCAACGTTTACACAAGAAAGTTGTTCGATCCTACATCTTCCTGTCTTGATGTATGTCATGTTTGAAGTGAGGTCGTGTGTTTGTGTTGGTGATTACAACACACCATCGTCCAACCCTTCAAAGAAATAGAAACAGATTTTTTTTTAAGAATTTTTTTCTTCCACTTAAGAGCAGAGCGCTTTAAAAAAAAATTAACAGGAGACTTAGTGTTCCGTCCAACCATCAGGTCTGATGAAGAAGGAAGTCAAAGATAAAGGTATAAACTAACGAGCTAGAAAGAAAAAGGAGGAAAATTCAGAAAAAAAAAGAATGAGGAATAAAAGCGGACAGGAATGCAAACACACAAACTGGACGAAAGAAAGGTGGTTTGGCTTTTGTTGCAGATGGTTGGGCTTGGTGATGCACACTGTAAGTGATCAGTCATGGCGTCAACGTCTGCATTGAAGTAGTTGTGGTTGTTGCTGGTGTCAATATGAATGACCAATAGTCCCTGGGCTGTCTTGTTTTCAAACAAAATGCCTTCGTCGTGCACTGTTGTCACTAGAAGCAGGTCGATCTTGCCTTCAACTTGCCAGGCTGCTGAAAAAATCTGCAAAAAAGTGAAGTCGATCCTGATCAGACAATTTGGGCATGTTGCCAAACTTTAGCTGAAAACATTCGATATTAACAAATGAAAATAGTGACATAGGTTAGTTCTCTCCGTTCCACAAGCGATTTCCTGTTCAGCATTTCTATCTAAGCCTTTAGAGACATACAGAGAGAAAGAGACGACGGTGACGATGACGGAGATGATGATGGATGAATAACTAGAAGCATATTATTATTGTTATTATTTACCAGTCCACCCATTCTCTAATTTCTCTTTTATTTTCTTCTATTTGTCTTTCTTTTTTCAGTTTTGGGTAATTTTCCTTTTCCACTAAATTTTCTAGTTTTAGTAAAACATTTTCTATTGTGATTTTATCAATGTCAAGGCTCTCTTTTTCTCCATTGTTTTTTTCCATCATTTTCCCGTTTTGTCTTTGATCTCCCACCATGAAAAAGCCGGAATGGAAGCAATCGGGGCGAAAAAGGTTCGAAGAAGCTCAATCTCAATCTTGTAAAGTTGCTTTTAACGAGGACTGTTTCCACCAATCAGATATATGCTCTCCTGAGCCCTTGCACGTACAAAAGGGACTTTTCCTCTCGAGGAGGAATCTCTGGTGGCACTAGGGGGTCGATGGCATTCATCTGTTCTTACAACAGTGTATTGCTTTTGCACGAATGAATCTCTTTAGATGCCAAAAAAGTGTACATGTCCCCTGGACGGTCCTCTAATCGCTTTGAAGCTTTTTTTCTATAATACATCGATTATATCAGAGCTCGATGACACAGTTTGCCTAATTGATCTCTTTCCCTCTTGTAGTTCTTCTTTGTCTCGCAAGAACTGTTCTTGTTCTTGGCTAGGCTTTGTTTGTTGTTCGTCCTAATGTTCTAGTTGATTTCCTTGGTGCTTTGTGTGAGGCAGAGGAATTTCAACAATCATTGTAGCCAATAACTAAAAATGCATTTTTTAATGTTTTTATTATATTCCCCCAGCAAGCTTCTTCTTCCTACCTCCCAAACTACACTACAAAAACTATAAATTTTTAATACTACCAGCTTCACACACGCTTTTTCATCTACAGAAAAAAATAGTGCAAAGAAATTTGTCACTCTTGCGGCAATCCTCTGCAGTAAAATAAAGTAAATTATTTCCCGTGGTCGTTTGAAGGGACCATCCACAAGGGAGGATGAAGTGAAAGAACAAGTCATGCTTGAGTCATTTTTCTGTAGTTCACTGAATCATGCAGGCGGCGCTTTTAAGTGGATTTGACATGGGTCAGTCGTCTCTTGCCAGCTTCTGCTAGAGGCACATTTGTTGTTAGAATGGAATAATCTGCTGAAAATCAACACAGGATGCCTTGAAGACGAAGCCTGTGTCAGCAAATTTTAGCCTGCTAGCAATTAGTTAGAAGTTTCTGTTCACTATCTCTGACTTTTGCGCCAAATGGCTTTGTTTTCACAGCTGTAATAAATTGTTTTCCGCTCGTTTCAATGTCGATTTACTTAACGTGGGGTGTGCTGACGTGTCCTTCTTAAAGGGATGCTAAATTCAACTTTTGGGGTTCGCGAGAATGTTGAGACAAGTTCCTAATGATGTCGCACTTTCCGACCTCATCGGGATTGATTAAGTGTGATTCGATTTTTAAGACGAGGGCTTTCTATCCACAACAATGATTGTCCTGCGATCTCCAGACAATGCTGAGCCAGAGATATTTCTTGCAAAAAATAGACAGAGACAGTAAACATAAGGTCGAATGTTCAACCTTACCTGTCTGAGCCTACCGATGTGACTTACAAATTGACAAATAGTCTTTAAAAACTGTTCGCTACTTGCGGTGTACGAATTTTACAATACTTACCTATTCGATGATAATTTTTCACAAGACCTTGCACGTGGCCAACATCACCGGATATTTCTGTAAGCTCAGTGCCACGGCCAGTATGTTATTACCAAAATAAACCATGTGCTTTCTTCTTACTCGTGTATTTGATTCCCTGTGTATTGTTGGACCAGAAGCAGCTGCAGAGCTGCTACTCTAAAAGAACTTTAGCAATCAAGACATAGAAAACACACACAAAAAAATCTCGCCGGAGCAGGGCAACATATCAATAACCACCATTTTTCGCAGTCTTAATACAGAAAAAAAAAATTGATTCAGCGGCAGACAAACACGCAATACGGCGCAAACCCATTTCTTTGGTCCTTTCTGCCATCGATTCTCGCGACTGAAAGAACAGCAAATATACTGCGTCGGGCCTTTAATCTCTCCCCTCTCTTATTTCCCTATTCCCCCATAAAACGTTCATTGCTTCAGTTTTTTTAAACGATTAGTTTCCTTTTTTTAATGCTTTAAATGGTTGACCTAATTATTGGGTTATTCGCACAGGGCCTTGATGTCTGGCGATTAGGTCATCAACTGGTTTTTGTGATCCAGCATGTGCAGCTCAATGATACAGGAACGGTTCCGTTAAAGCATGCTCAAGCATCATCACTGTGTGCAATGAGCTTAAGTGATCTGTACAATTAGTGAAGAAAGAAAGAAAGAAAGAAAGAAAGAAATAGAAAAAATGACGAAGATGAAGAGGAAGTGAAAAAAGGGACAAAATAATGAGTGACAGAAGTAATGAAAATGGGAAAGAAGATGACAATTTCAACTAAATTTTCTAAGGAAGAATGATGCTTCTTGGGGAAAGGCTAGCACATGATACGTCAACACAGAGCTGAACAAATGAAGACTACAGCTCGGATAAAAATTGACTGATGTCACTTTATGTAATCTGAGACATAATGAGATATATTTTATTATTTAGCGTGCAACAACTTGCTCAGTACGGTAATAGATAGAAAGATGTTGTAGGTTGACAACATTACCAATAAACTGGAAATGTCAGAGTGCAAATATGTCGAAGATCTATGCAATAAATGTAGTTGGGTATAATTGGGTTAACAAAACAAAGGGCCTTCATTGAACATATTTCACCAAAATTCTCTTCAATTCGCATAATCAGAACTAAATAAAACGTGTACTTTCTCCTCTACACTACCTGGTTAGAAAGGACAGCGTGGAGAACGGTTCTTATGACTATTTATTTCTGATACTCTAACTCTAAACCGTGCAAAAGCTTTTTCAAAATATTCTTTTTTGTGATATCTTCGTTCTACACAGCTTTTGAAACTATTTTACATTCCAGACTGAGAGCTATTTTGATTTGCTGCTTACCATTCTTGACTATTAATATCGCTTCAATTTATCTTTCAAACTTTCTTCAGAAAAAATTGTTTATTGTCAACTAGACATAACCAAAGCCATCATAAAGCGATATATATATATAGATAGGGAAAGAAAATGAGGATCTAATGAGAGGGAGAAATGGAGAACTATTTACGAGGATCTTGCAGTTGTACCCTCGTTAGTGATTAGTTCAGCTCTACCAAATCACTGACCAGATTTTAATGTTGACATTTATTCCTCGAGGGTGTTTGCATTGCTGAAAGAGATACGGGTGGAGTAGGCGTTGCATGCTCTCTTGTCCAGGGACTAATTGCTTCACGCATGCCTCTTAGCTTTCCACCGATACATTAGTCTTACCATTCGAGCATCCCAGAAATTCTGCCGTGCACTATGTCAGCATTGCAAGGATTAAAAAGCTCTTTCTGCGCACCTTTAGTTAATGAACATTTTAGTAATTTTTACAATAACCCAAAAATAAATCTTACTTCCGGTAGATCGTCTGAGCGAGCCCTAACGTCCACGCCAACCACGCAATGTTTGATCCCTGAAAATATACTGAGCAGCATATCTTATCAGTGATACATCTCTAAGCCTCCGCATCCCCGACGAGTGCGAGTTGCAGGAACTTGGAGAACAATGCAGGCGCGCGTGCAGGCGCAGAAATCGATGCGCCACGTAAGCTAAGATGCGATCACGAGCGCGTCTGATGAAGTTAAGCCAGTAAACGACCTTTTTTCTCCTCCCGAGCCTGACGTCACGGGTGTAGGCAGCCGACAGGCGACAACAGCGCCCTCATATGCTGATCTTCACAGAGGCCCAAGACCTGCTTTCTCCAGTCTGCCTCCTCCCAAGCAACTGCACATGGCCACGACACAATCGAGTTAGCTTTGCCAGCGATCCGTCTTGGAGGAATTCAATCTTCACTAACGAAATATTTCCGACGACACAGTCGAGTGCTGGCCAGGAGACGGATGCGCATAAAAAGGTTGTCACAATGTGGGAGGTAATAGACTATACCTCATACCTAGTTATAAATAGATTGAGAAGAGGAGAGGAAGTTATGTATCAGTTATGTACCAGTCCTTCATTGATAATAATGAGAATATTGTTCTATGTCCTATTTTTTTCATATTTTGCTACCTGTTATGTATCTTTTATGATGAAGGTTTTGTTGAGTGTAAAGTATTGTTTTATTTTCTGAACATTTCTTTCATCGGAGTCCCGCAGAAAAACTTTTCATCTTTTGTTCGTGGAGTCTTTCCATCAATTGATCGATGTTTCTATACTTTTTTTTTTTTTTTGCAACAACTATGGATTTGACATTTTATAAACATGCTAACCAGTATATAAAAATTAAAGTTTTTATTTACCTACCAACAACTTTTATTTCCAGATGGAAACGCTTGCTACCACCTGATATACCTGGTGGTGACGCACGTGTACAAAAGGACATCTGCTGCTAGTTGCAAAACACTTCAGCAACAAAAGGAATATTAATGGCTGGTCGACTCTTCAACATGCTCAGCGTTTTAATGTTGAAGAGGTTGTGTTCCAGTAAACACATTTAAATTACAGCAAAGTGCACCATGCAAAGTAAGCAGCCGGCAAAGCCTGAAATAATGCTCGGGACCGTGAACTACGGCAAGGTAATTATTAATAGGAAATGGAGGTACGGACATGATCCACAGGCACTCAGCAGTTCACGCCGACATCACGGGGTCCTGCTGAGATGTCGACAGCCAACAGGTTAATGAATGGCTCGCAATCCGCAAACGCTTGCAGGGGTTTGCTTAATCGATTGATTGTTTGAAGTTCAATGCCGGGCAGGGAATGTTCGCCGACAGTGCAACTTGCTCGTCAAATAACATGTTTACCTGTCTGTCTGTCTGTCTGTCTGTCTGTCTGTCTGTCTGTCTGTCTGTCTGTCTGTCTGTCTGTCTGTCTGTCTGTCTGTCTGTCTGTCTGTCTGTCTGTCTGCCTGCCTGCCTGCCTGCCTGCCTGCCTGCCTACTTATATGTCTGCCTACTTAGCTTTAAAGTGCAAGACGACCCCTCTCTCTCTCGTTTTATTTTCAATTCTTGTACATATTAGTAGGAAAGGAAGAACTAGAGAGAAGTTTTGTAAAGACATTTACTTTTTTCCCAAGGTGTAAATTATTCTTCTGTCGTTTCTTTGTATGATTCTACGTCCCACGAACTTACTTTTACGATGAAAAAGTGTAAGGTCGAGGGAAATTAATGCCATGTCTATCAGAAATTTCATGATTATCTTTTTTCCTTCAGCTCAGTTAATCCATTAAAGCTGAATATCTGAGCAGCTTGAAAATCCTGTTCTTGGTTTTCTTTTTTTCAAAAGTTGTGCACATAACTTTCCTTGTAAGAAAACCTTTCACAACATACATACACACACACACACATATATATATTATGAAAAAGCTGTAGTAATCATCTTGAAACGCCTACCTGACAACCAAGAAAAACGAAAATCGTTGTTCAAGCAAACTGGGTTATCTCATCTTCAAAGCACGCTTACGCCTCCTAAAATAGAACACCACAGAAATAATATGAAATCGAAAGAAAGCAAAGATCCGTAAATTATTTAGTAAGAGTGGAGTGAGAGAGAAACAAACAAACAAGAAACAAGATTGTCGGTAAAAATCCTCCGTTTGAGTGAAGGCTGCGCTGCACGAAACAAGATGACTGCTTGATTGTTTGCAACCCTCGTAGTAGAGGTACTTACTGATGCACTGACTGAATGATGTGTTGTGAGAGAGAGAGTGAGAGGGAGAGAGAGTGTGTGTGAGAGAGAGTGAGAGAGAGTGTTGTGAGAGAGAGAGTGTGTGTATTGAGAGAGTACATTGCAGGAGCCCAGCACCTGTTTCGTGAAGTCCCTGAAGACTAGCTCTTCACTCCGTAATAATCCATGAGTCATGTCCTTGTCTTCGGTGTCACGTGACCGAAACGTTTAACAATATCACTCTGATCATTCCGTTTCACACAGAGGTCATCCTGGATCATGGGGAGGTTAGGGGTGGGGCTCCGAATCGATGGTCAGTTTTAAAATTGATGCCTTCACCTCTCTATGCGTTCAACTCGCCCCAAATTACAGTCGCCCGAAACGTCTGTCTATTTTTGCTTAAATGCTAAGTTATTGGCAGTTATCAACATCAACTGCTGTTTCCTTGCCGTGAGCGCACTCTTTTACTAACTTGCTTCTTTACTCATTTTCATTTTCATTCCATCATTCTTGTTCATGCTGCTTTTATTTCTTCTTTCTGTCTTTCTTCTTTATTATTTTATGTCTGGGTGAAGGAGATTTGATATGTGATATGGTTAAAGACTATTCTTGGGCGTTTACACAAATGCCTGCGAAGATGTTCCACACAGATTTTTCTTTCCTGTCCGAGTCTATGTCCGTATTTGTCTGTCTACTAGAATCATTTCCCTTTGCAACTAGTCATCGGAGGTATCGCAAACCACCCTCTGGCCTGCAGACTCATCAACTCGGTGTACTTACTCTCGTGGTCAGCGCTTTTTTTTTACGTTCACTCTAATGGACAACAAAACTACCGGAAGTTACAGATCCTCCGTTGCCTACAGGCGTGACCTCCAACATTGATAATGGAGGGATGAACCGGTGTTCATCTCCAGCTGCCCAGACACAAAGCCGGAAAAAATTCGAGAGCACAGTTCATAGTCTAAACAGAAAGATTTATTGTAAAACAGTTTGTGGCCTTTGCCAATACCTTTCTATAGCTAGTGGCTCCTCTTCCTGCTATCTCTTGAATGACATCAATGATTACTACCAGTCTACTGGATACAGGACATGTAAACTTGTACAACCGAAGAATCAGATAATGTTTAAGGTCCTTCTTAATGGTAAACAACTTTTAACTCATATGGGCATGGAAAAAGTTTCAATGTAACAATAACTACTCCCCCGAAAAAAACATTGGTTTTCGTGACCTCCACAAACAGCTTTGCTAAACGTGGTCAAAGTTTTGAAAACATTTGTTGACTTTTAACTTTTTTTTGTTTTCCTCGAAGTGATACAATAATACGGTACGACACAATGTCAAACGCCTTGATTCTAACGACACTAAGAAGTTTATTCATGCGTCCATATTTTTTGGTCGTCAGTCTTGTGGGAGCGACCTCCCCAAGAAGCCATCCTGAATCTTTTTAGAACGGAAAGAAAGTAAGAATTAACCCACAATTCCCGGGTAAAGACGTTTAAAACGAACAGTTTCTCGACCTGTTTGTATCTTTCAAAAAAAAAAAAAAAATCGGCCAGACAGAGTTATAAGCACGGCGAGTATTAAGTTCTAGACATTGCGGGCGACCGTAAACTCTCTTATGAATTCTCGGCAAGCGGATTTGTTTTTCTGCTTCTTGCTGGTTCTTCTTTCTCGCGCAAAGTTCATTCTCGGGGGAACGGTAACAATTGTCCTCTAAGCTCCCCGTCTTGTCCGTACAAGCTGCCGGCGGGCAATTACAATTCGCAACAAAGACTTCTATTTCCCCTCCCTTTACCCATCCCTCCATCATTGGTAGTTACCGAGGACACACCGGTCAGTCATGCAACTGAAGCTTAATAGACGAGACTTTAGAAGAAACGAAACTTTATTATCAGCTCCCCCACCCCAGGCTGCTGAACCAAAAAAAAAAATTATCCTCAGTGAGGATGCTTGAAAACATTTATAAAAATAATCTTTGTAGGTAGTTTGATCCAGATGCGAAGCTCCCAAGCCGTCTGCCATCAGATAACTTTCGTCGTGACACGTGACATTGTCCGTGGGCGTCGGTGAGTTAGTCTCATGGCTGTTTGAACTACACCCAAGAGTGACTTTTGGAACAGAAATTAATGCCAAAGTAGTAGTGCACTAGCGAATATTAAAAGCAAAGTAGATTTTGTTAATCAGAGGACCGTCTGGTTGGTCTCCTTAGGTCGTGATTAAATAAGCGCTTATGTTGTGCGTGTGTTTGTGTGTACGTACGAGCGCGCACGTGTGCTTATGGGCGCACGTGCTATGTTTTGTTTGCTCTACACTCTACTCTACATCATGGTCTTCTGTGTGTGAATATAGATAAACGCGCGCTAGCATGTGTCGGTTCGTATTTCAGCATGTATTGTTTGCGTGGGAATGTGACATGCATTATTTTATTACTCTGATGAATGCATATCACTTCTCATTCTTACTGTTTGTTGTTCAACCTTTATTCCTCGTCCTCATGTGACATGAGTTCTGTTGTTGTAAGTCACCTATTTGCACTACACACTCTCGCAGATACAACGAGAACACTCAAGAAGAGGGATGACGAAGGCGACTTGTCTACTCGAGACAGGATTGTGTCTTCATACACTTCAAATGCACATCCTGGCCGACTTCACTCCTCAAAGACCGTGGCCTTTGCGTACCAGATGTTAATCTCCCGGGATGTTTTCACATGAGGTCAGACTTGACTTTTGTTCGTTTTTACACAACTCACTGTCATAAGCACCTGAAGACAGAAGGATGGAAAGCGTTGTAAATAATATTCAAATATTTATATTTCTTTATTTGCACGCTCAAAGCAAAGGATGCTCTCATCATGTCAATACTGATTTTCAGACTAGAAACTTCCACTCGTGTGGTCTGCTGTGGGACTTCGTCTCTAAGTCTCTCTCGATGTTATTCCCGAGACCACTGCAAGGAGTTAACCGGAGAGCGCGCGCGACAAACGTGGTGGCGCCACTCGGTGTTCAGCAAGCGTGGCGGATACCGGACCTCGTGAATAGCCGAGCGAATATTTCACGCCGACAAAGCCACGCCCGGTCGATAGCAGATCATTAATGTTTGATGCAACTTCATTATCGGGAGGGGCGTTGGCCTCTTTTAGCACGTAGGGAAGCACAGGAGGGCATGATTCACATCTATCCAACAGTCCGTTTAACTAGTTTCCAGGGGCGAATCACCTTCTTCCCGACCTCCGCGCGCTTTCTCTCTCTCCACACTCCCCTTCTCTTTCTGTCTTGAAAAAAAAAACTAGGAGGGAGTATGCCTCTTCAACGGAAAACAGCTCGAACGCCACTCGTCCTCCGCTTAAAGACCTCCATTTTGAAATTTTCTTCTTGTTCACATCAAACATTTTCTATGTCTGCTTTTTAAATATTCACAACGGTTGTTATTATTTTTATTAACTCTCGTCTCTTACTAGTTTTTCTTGTGACTGTGTGTGTGAGCTAAAATCCTGAGGTTATGAGATTTGAAGTGCACATTATTATTATCTTGATAATAGTCCTGTTTATGTGTCATTCTCCAGAGGCAGCATATGACCTACCCCTAAATACCCTCCTGGCCAGCAGACGATTTCCAGCTCCACCGTGTAATTAGTGTGGCAAGAATTTGATGGCACCTCCAGCAGGCGCAGCGGGCTGCAGCAGACTGAACGAGCAGTTCGCGTTTTGTCGTTGCAGCCTTTCTTTTTTTCCAGCTCAACTCCTAATCGTTCTGTTCCACACGATTCATGAATATTTATGATTGCGTCGGAAACATTGTTACTTTCTGATATTCGGAGTTCTTTTCATACTGCGGTTCATTATCAATTCATAGAATATTCGGCTTTTGGGCAGAAACCACACTTTCGCCAGAAGTGAGAAACTGGAGGGCATTTCATGGAGGGCTGCGTTCACCCATCCTTCACCCCAACCCAGTCTTTGCCGAGGCAATTGTGAAGTTGCGAATGATTACGAGGCTGTCTGTGGAAGATAGAAACACTCGGACATAACCTCGAGGGTCTGTAGCATATGTTTCTGAAGAGGAGTGGGGTGGATTTAATGCAATGTCGCTTCTATACCTTGTAGAATAAAAAGGTGTGTGTTCATGTCCCTCCTCGTGTGTGTGTATTTTTTTTATCTATGCTACTATGCATGTGTACTGCTGTAGTATTCGTCCGTTGCAATCTATACTCATATGCATAAGGGATAGACTTTTTCTGTTTGAGCGACATACATTTACAAGTCCACCATGCGTGTGTGTGTGCGTGCACGCGCTCGCCTCCCCCAAGGGGGCAGCGTCCACACATCGGTCAGCGCTCGACTATCATCCTTCAGCGATCTGTTGGCACGTGCTTACGTAGTGCACACCGGCGGAGCTATTTCGCTGGTCGTCAGACATGAGCAGAACTCACATCGCTCATAATCCCACCGGCGGTCACAGAGGGCCGCGGTGACGTCATCAATAATGCGTTGGCCGCGTGGCCAACACCCTCGTGCGGCGTCGAGCGCTGGGGAGAGCATCGAGGGCGCATTCTTGATGTCGCGTCTCTGCGGCAGGCCTTCCAGGAGGAACCAAAAAAATGTCACGAAATCTCGGGGAAGAGCAATAATAAAGAACATGGCTGACTGCATGAATTTGCTCGTTGTAGGAACAGACTCGCCAACACTTTCTTTTTATTTTTATATATTCAAGCACGACCCACACGGCAAGCAAACCTGCAAAGCTTTCTTCTGCAAATTTACTTGTTTTTTTATTATTTAAAGTTCTTTATTATTTTATATTTACTGTCACCAGCTAACCCTGTGTAGTGCTTAATGTTTCAGTTCTCACTATTTCTCATTCTCTGTAATGGTCGTACTATGATTTGAAAGTAATATAAATTCTCATCTCAATTTAATCCCTTACTTTGTTACTGCTATGCTTTACCTTCCATATCGTATTGAAGAATTGAATGATATTTAAGTTTTCAAGTGTGAACTTTTTTTTCTAAAAAGAATTTAGTTGGATTGGTGTCAGATCCTCTGAGGAAAGTCACGGTTAAGTGACGATTGTTTCTGAGGTTTGTGCTTAGCTGCCATTCCTTTGACTTTTCATGACAACTACTACATTATTATGTACAGAACACAAGCAGACTTCCAATGAATACTTATTTTACAAAATCCGTTCCTAATGAACACACATAGACTAACCTTTGACCAAGACTGGCAAAGCTTGTACATTTACATAACCATAACGTAAAAATTTTCCGAATTTCATCAAAGATTTGTTGATATTTGTCAACAAACGCAAAATACCTTTGTCTGAAGATGTCTTTGCTACCTTTCTATACGTCGCTGCATTGTAAAATAAAATAACTTTGTCGTAATGTCAGTATTTTTCTATTACCTGTAATCACGAAAACTCAATAAACGAGTCCTTCAATTTTTTTTAATTCCGCCATTTCCACAGAAACAGCTTACTTACCGAGCATTCTTCTTTTTTTTTACTCCGTTCTCACGAACTCTTTTCAAATCGTCCTATTCGCCTGACTCTTGAGACTTCCTGACTCTCTTCGGGGAAAAAAGAGGGGTGGAGGAGGTGTCACTCTTCATTCATGATTTCAGCCCCGTAGTTCCTGTTTTACAAGTGTTTTTCCAGACAGCGCCGGCCACGATCCTGTAAAGACATACGCTTGTTTTGCATAATGACTGTTAATGCAAATCGGATTCAGGAGACGCCAAACACCAGAGGACATGGGCTCCGGGTGTTGTGGAGGGACTGATCCGGGAGGAGATGTGGACTATAATTTAAATCTTGGGGCATTGTCACCCTGTTTCAAGTGTCGTAGGTTGCGTGGTTCGGTCTGTGTGAGAATGGTTTTAGTGGGTCTGACAGGAGTTGTTTCTCTTTCTGGTAATCTTAATATAAATAAAGTTGTAGGATCTGGTCTGTGTGATAGCAATTTTACTAGGGCTGATAATAGTTGATATCTCGTTATTTTGATATATAAGTTCCTACCTTTTTCTCTGTCTTTAACTGGCTATATAGCATATTAAAATACCCATTGACATCACCAAATTTTACTTGTTTTAACAGTTTTCTTTTTTATTGTCTAAGCTGGTATGGTTTTCTACAAAGTATGCCGCAAGGGGTAATATAAAATAATTTTAAACGGAGAGTAAGAAAATCTCCTGTAAAAGTTATCAGAAAGATACTAACAAATAAAATGGGTTATAATAATTTTTATCTGGGTTTTATAAATGTTGATAGAGGTTAGCTGGGAGTCGAGTCGAGCTGTTGTAATCCAGTTACTTAAGGGCTAAGACTGGGAAGATGATGAAGACAGGAGTCGTGTCGCCAGGCGCGGTGTGTTGATGGAGTGTCCCCGCTAAGCCAGACATCAATATAGGCTCTGGTGGGGAGCCGTCGGGCTCCAGGTTGTCTAAGTGGAGACGACCCAGCTGGAGGGGCTTAAACGGTTTGAAACATGTCCGAGATGTTGGTGCTGAGCAAGCGTGAGGTCGTCTCCCGGTGAACTGCGTTTTCACACCACCTGCACAATAGTTCACCATCAGTGAGCTTCCATCTCGGCTCGTCTCTCACCATCACCCTACCCCACACCTAGACTCAATACTGAATACTCTAACCGCTGCCAAGAACAAAAAAAATAAATAAATAAAAATAAACTCAATACTTCCTTACTCGCAGATCGTTCATAGACGACATCTCAACGGGGCCAAAATGGACCCCGAAGCAGAATGAATGAACGAACCAGCGAACTAACAAATAAGCGTGCAGCCGCCGCTAGGGAGCTCGCGCACGCCGAGAGAACATTTGACGTGTCAGAGTAAATTGCACGTGCGCTAGGTCCCCTGCATCCCTAGCGACCACTGGACGGTGGCTTTTAGAGAACGAAAATGGAGGGGGAGTCGTCAGACCCAAAAAGGTTAAGGCGTCAAAAAGGAAACTGGGCCACAGAGTCGTGGGACTTTCCTGTCTCCTTTCGGACAAGTCGAAGAGTCACCATGGGACCCGTTTCTCCTCCCCTCTCTCCCTTCAAGCAACCCGCCTTCTGAAAATTTAAGGGCACTTGGAGACACGAACCGAGACTTGAGGTTGCAGAAATTTGAGGTTAAGCGCGTTTGTTCAAAACGGAGGCAAGCACGCAATCCAGCTATAAAAGGAGAGAAAAAATACAGTGGTGGAAACTAAGATAAAAGGAAGTTATAAAGCGTGGGCTAGAAGAAGATGGAAAACAGCACGTGATGCACTTGAATACTGGAGAACACATCTTTTGAATGCAGACGCTGCCATTCAGCTATGAAACTGATCGATCTGCATATCTACGGACAAACACACAGACAGACAGACCGATTGTGTGAGGGACACCAAACATGAATTTCCAGACGCCAGGAAATCAGACCGACGGTCTGCAGAGTATTTGTTACAAAAACATGTTTCACTAAACAAATTTCTGTCATATTGGATGGTTGTTGCTGCTGAAGTCCACACCGTGGTGGACCTCTTGTTCGTGAAGCTGATAAATCCTTCTTTTACCTCTAGTAAGGAGTGCATTCTTGCTGCGCCCTCAGGAGAGGGGGGAAGGACTGAGATGAGAGTGCCAGAGTGTTTCGCCGAGAGAAAGACAAGCGACTGACCAGGCAATTCTTTTTTTCTTTTAAATTGCCTTTCAGCACCCTCCTCTTCTTGAAGCCTCTCTGCAATTTTCTTGAGGCGGAGGACAAACTGAAAACGAAGACAGACTCGTGGATCTCTTCGGGTCTTGAAGCCGCTTTTTGCTACAAAAAAAGAATCGCACCCATTCGTTTTCGTTTCGGAGTGAGTGCGTGCCCCTGACACAATATCTTTGGAGAGGGCGTCCCCAGCGCGGATGTGACGTGGAAGCGTCAAGTTGGAATGAAAAGGATCACAAATCGTCAACGAGTTTTCCATGGGTGTACTCTTTCGTAACAGTTTTCTTGGTGAAAAACTCGGGGTTAACCAGCGCGATTTTGATTACACTCACACAACATGTTAGTAGTTTCTTATACTGTTTCTGAGCACAGAACTCTTCAGTTGAGAAGTTTGTTTGCAACGTTTGCGACCGGTAACTTGACTTAAAACGAATCGATTTTCGTGCTAACTCCGCCGGATATTTATCAAATAATTTGACGACAATAAAATCATTTCCTTGTATTTCAATACTCTTGGCACTACAGTGTCTTTCTCCCTGGCAGAGTTATCTTCCTCCCTAATAGAGTTTTCTTTCCCGTTTGACCGTCCATTAGTCCTTTTCCTGTGGCATTTCGGTTTTACCATAGAAGACAAGCTTCTCGCATATTTTTCTTTCTGAAAACATTTGTCGTAATACATTAAAGTTGACTGTTCTGAAAAACTCAAAATGTTAGGATGTCGATGTTTTATTACAAGAGGTGCAACCGTCGGACAAGAATTAGTTTCCATCTTGACAAGGAAAGAAAAAAAGAAAAATTTTTTTGAAAAAATGATTTTATTCCAGAAAAGAGGTACTAACCAATAAATGAAATTTTTACCAGTCAAATGGAAGACGAGATTAATGTTTACCCGTCAGTATGTGAAAGAAAAATATTCATGCACCACAATTAAAGTAGTGTTTTGACACAACTGCTTCATACGATGAAATAAACACTGTTCAGTCACCCATAAAAAATTGTTATTCTTTAAATGCCTTTGCCGTTTCTGCTGCCACTTGCTAACTAAGAAATGAAGTAGTTAGGTCCCTTTTCTGTCTGCTGTTTCACACAACAGTAGGCGTTCGTTGAGGACTTCTTGATAACCTCTGTTGTTTTCAGAAAACATCATTCATGAAACCCTCCACGACCATCGCACTTCCATTTCCATCGTTGAAGGTCGATTTGCAGTTAACTCTTTACTGACGACATCGATCCAATAGAAGTCACCAGCAGAATACTGCGAGACTTTACCAACAGATTGACAGTCAGTTTGAACGAAAATGGAGTGGAGACCAGCACTGACAATAGCAAAATCATGGTCATTGTCAAAGCACAAGAGTAACAGTGGAAATGGCTGTGCGGGACAGGATCTTGAACAGCCATGACATCCGGTTTACTACGAAGTACAGTGTGTGCAAGTCTTTTGAAGTACTGACCATTCTTTACAAATGTCAAACGTGGACTCTGAGATACTTAGAGAAGAATGCAGGCATTGAAGACCAAGGGCAAGAGTCGGTAGCCCCGGGTCTCGTACAAGGGACATAAATCCAGGGACTTTGTACGAAGCACCGGGAATCCCTACTCGCGACTGTCAAGCGACATAAGCCGGACTGGCTTGTAACCCGGCAAGCCACTCTCAGACTAGCTGTGGAGGGCGGTCGACACCGCGGTGGCCAGAGGAAGAACTGGCTTACAAAGGGGAAGGAGTGGACCTGCTGACCATTGGCTAAGACAGGGCTTAGTGGACCTGTCAGCTGCCACGTCTACTCATGTGTTCTCCCCAGTGACCGGTGAAAGGACGAGTAAACAAACGCATGTAAGTCGTTCATCCTGCTGCTCAACAAATAAAGTTGTGTCCCTGCTGTATCTTTGTTGTGCTATTTGTGCTGAGGCAAGATTTGCTGAGAAACTTCGTTTTCCTTTGTAGAATGATTTAGACAGATTACAGGAAGTAACGGGGAAAAATTACCATCATTATCTTTGCCGCCATTATATATTTGCTTTTTGTACCTTTACTGCTAATACATATTAACTGTCGTGGCCATAAAACCTGCATATTGAGCTTGAGAAAAAGTACGCCCTTAATTATGTAGACAGTTGGGCTATTATTCAGAATTAGAAACATTTTTCATTTTGTCGTTGTGTCTTTTTATTTTGTACTCGTGTGAGGAAGGAGCTGACTCCGTTGAGTGAAAAGATTACAATAAAACAAAGGAAGTACAGAGTATTATGCTCCAGACATTGTAGTGAAGGAACTGAGCACTGACTCTCTGCATTTGTTTGCCTGAAAACTTTGGCAAGTCCAGACTTCATGATCGATGTTTTATGTAGAAACTAGCAGACGCCTGCTTTGTGTTGACAATATCACAGACACATTGATACACCGGTTTCGGGTCCGCGACGTGTCAAGCGAAAGAATTTTTTACAGCAAATTTGCCAGACGGTTTGACCATGACCGATGCTTTGCACCGGTTTGAATGTGGCTCCCAACCATCGGTCCATTTACTTTAACCAGCATTCTGGTATGACTCAATTCTCAGAAGTGAAAGTAAATGATGGACTTTGCAACTGAAGTGATGTTCCTGGAGGCTGGAGTCGACGGCTGTCTGCTTGACATGGGTCGATGTGTAGGAAGCTGGTACAACAGGGATGCTCTCGGTGTTGCAGTGTAAGGGATGTTCAGAAGGTCTGTATATAAAGCTTTATTCGATGGTATGTAAAATAAACCGGATCATTTTTACGCAAACTAGTTGTTAGAATACCTAATAAATTCATCAAGAATGCCATGATTAACATATCAATTAGCAACAAATTTAGTTGCGGAAAATGTCAGGATTTTAAATGCTATCATCAACATCGGTTTTTGTTAATAATGTGTGAAAATCATTTGTCAAGAGGGTTAACCTGTGCATCAGCGTTCAGTTCATGTTAACTCCAGCTAGACTACAATAAATCAAAAGTTTGAATTGGATTTGTATTCCTCTTTGCTTTGTGGAAAACAAGATGTTTTAATTCAGTCATCGATTTTTTTTCTTTCTTTCTTTCTTTCACACTCTTTTTCCATTTTCCTCCCCCTCTCTCCTTCCTTTATTATTTTTTGTTTCTCTAAAACGTTTTTTTTTTCATTTTTTTATTATACAAAATTTCCCAAAGTCATTTCTCCCTGTTTTTATCGATTATGCGCACGGACACACACACACATACACAGAAACACACCTGTGAACTTTCTCTTGCACACACGTGCGGAAATCGTGACACCAAAACACATATAATGTGACCTTTACTTTTGATTGCGCCTTTGTTTAACTGTGGGGTGTGCCCACTCTTTCCACCCTTAAACAAACTATTTAATGTGTGTCTTCTGACCCATATTGACTGTGCAATGATTTTTTTTTTCGGGGTATAATGTAGTTTTGAAAACGTTTCTGCAAAACTGCTTTTTTATATTTTAAAAGCTAAACGTACAGCTCAAAGCTGATTATAGCCTATTATCGCTTCAAAATATAGGGACTGTTTCCATGGCAACTTACGGTAATTTTGGCTCCTTTTCCCTTTTTCTCCTTTTTTTCCCCCCTACATCTTGCTTTTCTGTTTTGACTCGACAGGTAATACTAGAACTGAGAGCAGCTGTTGTAAAATAGGTTAAAAGTCATTAACAATTTACATATAAAACTCCCCCGCTTTTCTTGTTTCGAATTCTTGTATCGATTTTTACCTTTCTAACGGCAATAGAGAAGCTTTATTATCTGGTAATTCAGTAGTTGTAAGGGCAGAAGGTCCCACCAACTATGATTATTCCGCAAAGCTCAAGACGGCGCAAGAATAACTTGAATTAAACCATCCAAAAAATATTGAATTTTATTCCTCTAGGGGCTTTCTTGGTAAAATTTAATAATGAAATAACAGAAAGAAAACAGCGGTGAATGTGGTAAATACATGAGGTTAACCGAGGTCGACTTTATTAGACTTCACTTGCGGGTAGCTACCTACCTTTGCGTCCTGCTATGACAACTGCTCCTATTAACCCTGATTTGTATGTTATAAATTTTTCTATAGTCAAAGGAAGAAAAGAAGGACCAGTTATTACAGTTTAACGTTCTCCAATTATGGATAATAATGTATTTGGTATTACATAACTTTCTGCCTCTGCTCATCCCTCTCTGGAGAGATAAACTGCTGAATGAATAGAACATCCGAGGACTTTATAAAGTAGAGAATGAAGACTTCAGTTTACTTCAGGGTAGGCCTTTTGTCTAGTTTTTAATCGCCAACTGAAATTGTCTCATTAAGCCTTTGACATTTCTGAGCAGGGGGGATCTCTTCTAAAAAACATAGCAGTACATTGGATTTTCCTGTCGTCAGGGTCGTTTTGATCAACATTGTAGATGACAGCAATTTAATTCGTTCGTGTAAAGCGTGGCATTGTTATTCACGGTCTCATCATTAAGGTGTCCTTTATAAAAAGGTAAGGGAAACACTGCAGACTGTTAGACCCTGCCTGAGACATGTTATTTCACCAGCAAAAACCAGACCATAAATGCTCGATTATAGTTTTATTGAAACATGTGATTGTTATGAAAGAAAATCGTTCAACAATCTTCAGTTTAGTCAAAGAAGAAGTTAAACTATTGAAAATCAGATCAGTATAATTATTGAAAGGTACAACCGTTCATCTCTATGGACATGTTCACTTTTTCATCATCTGCTTCTTCTCTATGCATCCTCATCCCTACACACACACACCACGGCCAGAGTATAGAAGGGAGGGAATCCCACAGATATGTGCACACACATACACATTCCAATGAAGGTAGAACGGGAGATATAATGATATAACTTTTTAAAATTATTTCTAATGTACATTCAGTCTAAGAATCTCAGAATGCAAAGGAGAAACTTTCAGTAATGCATTCAAACCGACATCTGTAAGATCAGCTGACCTTTCAAGCATTGACGGGGACAATGTAGTGTCGAGTATGCGGACGGCCAAGAGACTTGTGTTCCTGTAAAATCTGTCCCTTGTTGATGGAACTCTCTCGATGTTATTTCAAGCAGACAATTACGTCTGGGGTTTCGGGAATAAAGCCCCGTACTTAAAATATGTCGTTTTCACGTGCAGCGCTCGAGCCTTCCCACAAAACCTCTGGAGGCTGCTGATGAAAATACTGGTGTTGTATCTGCCTATTCAAACCAACGGTTTTTGAAACCTGGTCAATGCAAAAGAAAACTGTTTGGTTTGTTGACTCGATTATTGCGGTGTGGGATTAGGTTTTTAATAGAGAAGGAGATGATCAAAATTGTATTAATTAAATGAAAATACAATGTTCACAATACCGACGCAGACTGAACAACAAAATTCAAAAGGTTAATGTCCAATGATGAGTTTTTGCGGACTCTTTGGGAATTTACATGTAACTACATCGCTTAAATTTGAAAAAAGTCACTGAAAAAAAGGGTTTTATTTTCTTATCAAGAATTTGATAATGACTTTAAAGTCCTTGGGAAAACATAACCAGATTTTTGTCTTTCTCTCGTTCTTTCTTTCTCTCTCCTTTGTTCGTGTTCATGCGCTCGTGTTTGCAAGCTTGTGTGCTTCCAGTTTTGGGGATTTAGCCGGATACAATCATTACTTGATTGCCGACGTGTAGTCTGCCATAGACTGCCCGATATTAGCAGCCCGGGTTAAACAGGAAGTGACCTTTCCCCGTTGACTCAAACTTCAAACACGTGATATGGACTGACAGGACATTTCCTCTTACCCTGGCAGTCCGACCAGTCGGGGCTGAACTGTCTCCGACCTGGTCTAATGGCTACCTAATGGGTGCTATAGCCGGAACTACGAGCACTGATGCGGATCTCACTGTTGTCCTCCAAGTTGCCACCGAGTTTCACCTTTAGAAATACGTATTTTACAACTTCCGGTAGACGACTCTGTAGGCTTGAGGTATTAAGGTAAAAACTTAATGCACATACACATTGACTCCAGAGTTGGTTTGGGGGAGGTAAGGCAGCGTTTGTGTGTTTGCTATCTCATGTTTACTATATGGTTGCTGTTGGTTTGTTTGTAGTCTTTCACTTACAGCGCATTGAGGCCATGTAAACACTGGGAATGAACATTACAAATCCTGTTTTTGTTATTAGGTTATTGATGACCCAAAGTAAGCTACAGCTAAATGAAAATGAAGCAGAGGCTCTCATCTTTTCCAAGAAGAGTTCTAGAGTTCGTCCTGTTCCTCCTCGGGTTCGCGATGCTGCTCTTTCCTCTGTAGCCAGACGCGAAACTTAGTTTTCATATTGACTGCAATTATGTCTCTTGACAATCATATTTCTCTGACTACTAGCAAGAATTGACTAAACTCTCAACTTCCTCTAGACTCTTTACAGGCTCGTACCTATTTATTTTTCCGATCTCTTGTCTGCCCACATTCCTGCTCAAACCCCGAGTGTGTTTACCATGTCATAGTTCGTTAATGTTAGTGTTCTTAATGTTATTTCTTTATTATCGTTTGTAAGAGAGAGCGATTTTCATTTCCTGTAATGCTGTGCGATTAAAAAAAAAGCTGTATTACTGCTACTACTACTATCGCATTATATAACTGCTCATAACAACACTTTATTTTCTGGAAAAGTAGTTTTTATCAACGATGCCACCCACTTTAACAAGCTGAAGACATTAAAAAATAATAGCGGCACGTAATGGCTTTCTACAATCATAAATTCGAAAAGAATATTATTTTGATCCGGATGCTGTCCTGGAAATGTGTATTTTTTAGGCCAAAAGATCTGTAAACGGCGGATAACAGACTTTCAAGAAGCATAATGTCAAAGATATAAAACTCCACGGTTCTAGAGAAAAAAAGCTGTAATAATTGTGATCCTCTAGGCAGAATGTAAACAAAAAAATAGATGACCCTCTGTAGGTCACATGATGAACTTTACCTAAGACACATCTATCTTTGGCGATAATTACTTTCACGTCAAATTTTTTTTTTTAAGATTACCCTCAGTAAATTACAGGGCTGAAAACTTAATCTCTATATCCAAGAGACGGCTATACAAAAAGCAAGCATGTTTGGCTTCTCCTAATACCCTCGTTAATTCTCTACAGTCTCTCTCTCTCTTTCACACACACACACATGCGCACGCCTTTCCTCGCGCACGTGTACATGCTGCCAATTTCCATTTTCCATCCGCTGGAAGGAAAAAAAGTATTAGCCAGGGCAGGTGACAGGTGAAAATGCAGCAGGTAGACTGCAGGCAAACCTTCGGTGGCTGAAAACTCAGGAAAAGGAAATTAAGATTCGTGAACACCGAACATCATTCCACATTGAAAACACTGCAATACACCCCCCTTTGTGTCCTTCCGGCCACGTTCGTGTCGGTAAACGCATTGGACATCTGAACCGGCTACAACTTCTTTCAATCGACAACCACCATTGACATCTGGCGCCACATTTGTTTCCCAGCACACAGCAGTCACGTGACCATAGTTACAGCACACGAAGCCTATGTACCTCACGAAAATACTATTTTAAAAAAATGTATATGAGAACACACTAATGAGATACAGGCTCCTGTTCACCATGATGGTGCCATCATGGTACAAAAGGTCAACACAAATGCAACGCGCGAAGTATTTAATTAAGTGCGATGCACACTACTAATTGACTGAAAACATCTGTTGGCGAGGGATAAATGAGTCGTCGCCACTTGTGCTCATCAATTTATTCCCTAAATTGGGCTAATATTCATTCATTTTCTCAGTAAATGCTGGGGGTTTTGTTTTTTTGTTTTTGTTTACTGGATGCAGGAAAACCTTTTCTTATGATGTATTTAAGCACAGCAGTGACATGACCGGAAGCAGATGCACACATTACATTAGCAGTGTTGACAGCAAGCTTCTAGAAGACTGCAGTAACGAGCGCCGGAACGCTTAGTAATAGTATCTTTGCCGCCCCTGATAAACGATTCGCGAGGAACGATGCACTAGCACGCGCGTTGGCGAAAATTAATGCCATTTAGCGATGGCAACACACTTGTTTACGTTCGTGCCACCTGACAGCCATTCACCACAACAACGACTGGGAACCGCGATGGCTCACAGCTGCCAGCAGCTATTCAAAGCCACGCCACACACGCGGACATTTAACAACAGTTCCTCTACTCTCCCTCACCCCCATCCCACCCTTACCTCCGATGTTTGCCCCGCTTGGGTTTGCGTGCACGCGCACGCTAAACAGATAGCGCGTACGCCAACGGACAAATGCACGCGCGTCTGTTATAATTATGCGCCGGTGACAACGACGCTTCTTCGGTAGAAAAGAATGACAAACATCCATGTGAATTAAACTGGAATCGGTGTAAATATGCTTAATGAAACAGCCATGAGTCGGAACCTGATCAATACGTCGGGTGCCTCAAGGCCCGGATGGCTAGTGTCCAGACCAGCGGAAATGACCTTTTGTGGGTACATCATGTCTGGTTTGTGCTTACCCGTGCTTGAAAAATGTCTACATGAAAGACAAAAGCAAAATTTTCCACACATGGTCAACTGCAAATTAACAGTAAATGTTCGTTAAATAATCCCATCAGAGAAAGTAATTTGTTGTGTCTTCGAAAGCTTAGTTTGATTCAGCTGTTGTTCATCTGCCACTGTACAAGATTTGCTCCTCCATACTTCGTGGTAGTCAGTGTAAGTGGTTTAGTCAGGGGGTTATGAGCAAGCTGGTCCCCTACCACGTTTAATTATTCTGACAAACTCCAGGATCCCGAGCTAGACAAATGCGAAACTTTATGCGGAACCGTAGGGTATTGCAGTCATTGTCAAGTTCAGTTAAGAAAAAGAGAACAGCGCAGATGTGTCCGTTGATGTTTATCTTTTACCTCAGTCGGGCGTAAGGTTCACGACAGAGAGAGAAAACAGCTATCACTGACAGATGTATAAGTGGGACGATGGGATAGGATATTGGTGTTGTATACTGAGCAGACAACTAAGGCTAACGGCAAACCCTGTAAACGGGTAAGACATGCAGAGAAAGAACAGCCTCTCCGAAACGAGATATGAACCCAGGACAGCTAATCCTCACTGTATTATAGACGCAGGCGCTAACCGGACTTCCTCTGTAAGTGGGAAATATCAACACAGGGTTTAGAGATTGAAACTCGACATACACTTGCTTACATCATTAAGTGCAGCAGCTACAGCTTTACAACCATCGACAAACCACACAGACAAGTCCCCTTCACCCTCTGACCTTAGTGACCCGACGCTTAAAGACACAACAGCCTCGACTAATCGCGTGAAAGTGTACCCTTTATCGCAATTTTCCACCAAATGATCTTCCACCTCCATCCAAGCAGTAAACCTCCCAACCACCCATTTGTGATCGATTTTACTAATGCACACTTTCTCCACTTTCATCCACAAGGGAAAGTTTCTTTATGCAGTCAGATGCTGACCTTCGATTGCAAAGAAAGCGATCAGAAGCAAGGCATATGCAGTCATCTTCCTTGTGCAGACTGTGCAAACAAACCTTTCATCGTCCACTTTCCCTCTGCACTGCTACCAGATCTTATTCCGAGCCGTTTGAGAATCGTGCTGTTCCCGAATGACTCAATTGATTGGAAGCGATCCAGTGTGGGTCGGCTGTTCACTTGTTAGTTCATTCGCTCATTTGCAGGATGTCAACCCTGCTGCGCCCAGCTGAGTGAACACACTGCTCCACCTGTTAAGTGCACAATGAGACAGCGGACAAAACAAAGGACATTAATATTTAACGGTGGAGTGGTTGTCGTTGTAGTGGAGTGATTTGATACAGTAGATTGTTCAATATCTGGATTTTTTTATTACTTTTGTAGTGTGCTAACAATTTTGTATCGACAAAACTTTTCACAGATGAGTGAGCGGTTGAGTGATGCACGATAAGAAAGAAAAATATTATTTGGGCATAAAACTAAGTGCAAACTTTTGATGATATAGTGGTTGATAAAAGTTTGAGTATTAAAATTGTAAAGCGAATGACTTCAAGGCCAGAAAAGTGTTTTACAAAAGTATCTAATCTCCTCTAAAAAGTGTGAATAACTGCTAAACAAATTTTCTACGCCACTACCGATATGAAATTGAGACGAGCTTTCACGAGCCTCCTCTATCGGGTCCGCATTCAGCTCCGTTCCCGATTGGCTGCTTTCTAACTGGTATGCATTACTTGTTCTCATCGTCTGCTGCACATGCGCAGAGAGGGGAGACGCGCAGTTGCCACTCGCGAGCAGACGACAGTTTTTTTTTCTCCCGCGTGCAACCGGAAAGCAAGGGAAACACTGTGTTTCAAAAGTTGTGTGGCCGCTGAGTTGGAGGGTGTTTGACAATCAGCGGGAAATATGCTGTAACGACATAGCCGGGGGCCCAGAAATGCCGGCCTAAAAGGCGAAAGCACACTAATTGGGGTAAGTCAAATCTCTGTTTCATGCCACTTTCAAAAAAAGGTCTGTAGAGGAATGTTGTTGATGAAGGCTGAGCAAAGAAGCGGGCAAAAGCATGGGATGAAAGAAGGGAGAGAAAGTTGTAAGAGGGTGTAGTTAACAACTGGGTGTTCGTGCACCATGAAGATAGAGCACACTAGTAGAGCAGGCATGGCTGTTTACAGGTGGTTCGCTCGATCGGGACTTTGCAGACTCAGTCTGGCCTCTACATTACTTTCAAATTGTTTTATATTAAAGTCCACCCCTGTATTATCCACGAATTCACACAAACATTTTGAAAACTGTCATTTTCTTATATGCAACTTTTTTAATTTGGGAGTAATTGTGTGGACGTTCACAAACTTTTGTGTTAGTTGAATGTGTGTGTTCATTTGTGTGTGTACTAGCTTCTCTGTGTCTGTGTGTAAAAACAGGGTATAGCTGGAGATCGATTTTTATGTCCACTGCAGTTTTTTTACTATTAAACATTTATCTCAAATTCATCTAGCTCTGTGCATTCGATAATAACATAATATTCAGCCCTCGCCTCTAGGTTTTGCTGCAGCGGGATCTTGGCTCTCAAGAGGCATGGCACGTGCGATAAGGTGATGAGAGAACAAAATACAAACTCGTATACATTGGGATCTCTTGTCACAGACTCAGCATGACATAGGGCTATCTATGGTGGTATTGCATGCCCAGAAGGACATGTTAGTAGTTGGGTACTTTGAATTAAATTAGTCTGGATTCTTTTTAAAAAGATTGGCTCAATTAAACTTTTGTGAAAGATATATGGCTCGCACTATCCCAGTGTTTACATTCATCGGGCTTCTCTGCATCTACATCTCGAGTCACACCCCTGTGGGGTACTGATGCTTGTGCTTTTCCTGTGGACTGGGTCTGTGTTTATATAGCTATACCTAACCAATGACCGAACACACACGCAACGGTTGACACATTTCACATCCTCCTTTTCTATATCACACATGCGCGCGCAAACACACTGTAAAGATAAAACAGTTGCACAATCAGCACATATAATTCGTTTTGTTCTCTGGGTCAAACTCAATGTTGCTATTGTTCTATCATGTACTGGTGGTAAAATTAGTCCCATTTTGAACAAACACCTGAATGCACAACATCGAGCATGCGTCACAGTAACCTGAGTCACTAACATACGTGTGTGTGTGTTCGCGCGCGTGGGTGGGTGTGTGAGGGAGAGAGAGACAGAGGGGGATTTTCGTGCCACAGGGATCATTCTCGGACAATATTTCATGTAACGGCGATAATTCGAAAGCGATAATTCATTCACCGGCGATAATTCCTGAGCGATGTTTTATACATTAGCGATAACGTCGAGGGCGGGCGACCGAGGGCAGGTTACACGTGATGCGTGTCACAAGCCAGCAGCTCGTGTCAGCGGCTGTGACCGCTCCCGCCGCTTGCGCCACTCAAATCGGGTCTGCAAGTGACCTCCTTCGTGCTGGTGCTGACAGACGATGCTGATGTCCGGCTGTGCACGACACCTGCCAGGGAGATTTGCACGTCCCTAAAACACACTGCTTCTCTATTTCTGCAAGCTGCCAACTCGGGCGTCCTCTCCTTTTTTTTTTTTTTCACACAGGGTGTTGGGAAGAGGACCAGCACGAAAGCAATGTGTTTGTTGTCGTAGAAACAAGTGAAAGCCTTGTTGGGGTTTGGTTGCATGCCACAGCTGTAGCTAAGCGGTCCCACCGCTCCCACGACCTTTTATTCGTCATCCTCACCACCATCCACATTTTTGCTAGTTTATGTTCATCAGATCGGAGCAGACGACAGGCACATGTGCCACCAATGTTTCTGCCTGCATTGTAGTCCGGGTTGCTGAAGTCGTAGCAGCTGCAACACAGATTATAATGATATATTTGACTGAAGGTGACTACCCAATAGACGGCAATATTATTTTGCTTTATGAGGAGCGGATAAGCAAGTAGTTAATGGTAGTTCGAGTCTCGAGGCCGCGCTGCTTGGTTCGATTCCCCCCTGTGACACAGCGTGCTATCTCTAGTTGATCCACCTGTGGAATAGTTACCTGATTCCACACAGTTGGGTAAGGCAACGAGGGTGAAGAGAAGTGGTAATATTCACTATTTGTGTTGTAGCTATAAACGTGAGCATACAATGTTCTTTTTCTGGTTATAAGTCATTAAGAAAGTGTTTAAGGCTTATTATGTCGACTACTTTATCTTTTGCTTTATATCCGACCTCAGTGATCAAACTTCCTGTTGAACACTGTCGGAACAGTGGCACAGGTCGCTTTGTGTGCCTTGACATTCAGGAGAAGCTTCCAGCAGGCCACACGTCTCTCTTGGGAGAGCTTGCATCGTCCGATCAGACAGTGAACAAAGCTTACCAGAACACTTCATAGATGTCTGACAAGGCGCCAGTAATGGGAACAACAACATATAACAAACGCAGGCAAAGTAACACAGAGGTTGTTTGAGCGATGAGAGTTAGGATCGAGGTCGGAAGGTTGGCCCTTAAACTGTCCAGTTTCATTTTGGTTGATGTGAATGTTGAAGGGATCTCACAAGGTTTTGTAGTATTCCTGGATACCTCCAGTGCATATGGATTGTGATCGTAACCCTACCACACAACTCTCAAAACAATTATTTTCCACCTGACGATTCACGAAGCAATAAATGCACTAAGGTGTATAACCCAAAATTTTTTCACCAAAATGATTTTTCCCGCTCTTACTTTGAAAAATTTCGTTGAGACATTTTTCTATATGGTAATGAGTGTTCAATCACACATAGTTTAACAGCCACTTTATTTCAGGAAATGAGCTTGCCCGCTTTTTATACCCAGTGCTCATTACCGTAGAGAAAAAGCAGCAGATGTTTGACATAAAGAAAAGCTCTAAGCTCTTTTAAGGCGCTGCGCAAGCATGCAGGCACAGTCTCCATGGCAACGGCGTTCAACTTTAGGCTCGTCTAAACATGCCTCGCGTCCATTTAGCAAAGTTCATGGGGCATTCTCAAAATATATTTGGATACTAAATATTTCTACGCGAACTTTAAACATTCAATCTTCGAAAATGATACATTTGCATCGAAACGAGTAAATTTCATTTCACTTCTCTCACTCTTTTTTTCTGAAGAAATAGATTGATATCAATCTGTCACGTGTCTAGACAGGAAAATGGAGGCGTGAAAGTGGGGAGGGAATAAATACTATATCGGACCTAGTACCGTGGCATACTTGCGGTATGAACACGACAACCAACATCCGACCTCCAGACCCCCCGTCCCTGTACCACTGCTATCTTTATTGAATGCAACCGTTGGGAACCTAAACTTCCGCCAGCGATTTGAACAACAGTTATTCACTTGGTGTTGCCCAGAGATGTGCCTGCCTCCATCCTACCCAGGACCTGACTTTCATTTGGTGAGCAGCGCGGTTTGGACCTGCTGGTCCATACAAAGCTCATTTGTCACCGGGGGACCAGCCCTGACGTTAGCCTTATATTAATGTTTTTTTTCTCCAGTGTGTGCTGTAATGACCAATCTTACTCTCCTTTCAGCTGTTGTGAGACCATGTTGGACTATTTTTCCAAAATGACACTGATAAAGCTGCTAAGTGTGTTGATGCATTCTTCATTCTTTGTCGGACTTATCTCTTTCTCCCATTACTTATTTCTACATTTGTAGAGTTGAGGGTACATGTACTTGTTTGCTTGTACACTCACTTCTTGTCCATTGCAGTCTTTCTTTCGATACTGTGAGATGTGTTCATCTTTTTTAAGTTAAGCGTGCGTTTCTTTTTATCTTCTGGTCTCAACAATGATTTTTGCTATCACACATTGAAATCAGATAATAATCAGGACTGGGTGGTTCATATAAAAAGAAGTCGATTTGAAATAAAGTTTTCACAAGTACTTTGCCATTGTATTTTTCTAACCTTCTTTATTTTATGAAGTTATTAACAAAAATTAAGAACGGGATAGAAATGAGATTTAGTGACCTGCATATCTGCAATTTTAAGCTGTGTGTATTTGGAACAGATTATACACAAAAGGGGTTTACCGAGTAGAAATCGTTACACAATGAGGAGTACATCACAAGGATTTTTTTGTTTTACAAATTTGTTTCATATTTTAAGTTTCTCGGATTACTGTTTTCATGGAACCGCAGCTACGGTCTTAGGTGAAACCCCTAGTATTTGATTCATTCAAATAAAAAAAGAACCTTGTTAAAAAGTAAGGCAATTTATACTTCCAAAGTACCAGTACCCTATTACTGTGGCAGAACCCCAAACACACTTAGCAACCTAACAAGCAGATCAGAGAAGTTCGTGAACCAAAGCTCACAGAAGGACTTTTGAATGACTTGCTTTTTCGTGCTACACAGCTTCCCCTTCTTTTCCTTCATCTTCGCCCCCCTCTCCCTGGACCCCTTGCTGTTTCTGCAGCGCAGTGTCTTGCGGGTGTGAAACGCCGCTGTGAACATGTCCTGTGCATTTAATCTGCTGGTATCGACACGGCGCCCGCGCGCTCATTTGCATGTGTAAATACCACCCGAGCCGCGTTTAATATCCAAAGGGCGCCATTGAAATTGTCGTCACGGCTTTGATATCCTAACGATTTCTTTTCGCCTGCAAACATCATTTGCATGCTTGCATCGGAACCCAAGATTCTTCAATCGCTGCACTTATCCGCATCTGCCAACGATCTTGTCAGAGTAAGAACGCAACTTAGGGGAGACAGGGACAAATATATGCAATAAGCAGCTTTTCAACTCAAAAAAAAAAACAAAACCTCAGGCTGTCAGCAACTAATCTGACCATGTATAGATAAATCTGGCAAATTTGACTGTGCTCTTTGGCATTACCAATACCATAGGTTGATATACAGTCCTTTTTTTTCCTATCATTTTGTTTTTCCTGTCATTTCTTTTTTTGTTATGTGTATAAACGGGTGCACACTGCTTTCCTTTCCTTTTAAGGTTTTCTGTTCTTCATTATAAGACAGTCTGCCAAGGGTTCGTGGAGTTGCTTTTCCTCTTTCAACTTTCAGTAGCTGCAGAGTTCATGGCTCTTTCCTTCTTTCTTTTGAAATGAATATGACATGAAGGACAAATAATTCATAGAAATTCATGTTTGAAGTAGTAAAAACATACCTGGGGCTAGTTGCACATGGTTCTTAAAGATAAATCTGCCTAAAGAAGTAATCAACATCGTTCCTATGTCATTAATATGCATTGCATATACATACGAAGAATCGTTTAAAACAACCTTGTTTTTAAAAAGTTTTAAAATTGGTTGAGCACTATGCTTATATTTAACTAAGTATCTGAACACATATAAGGTCTAAAATGTGCAACTTGCCCCCAGAGGCTTAAACGAGGCTTATAGACACAAGAAAAAGAAAGCAAATGTCAGACAGGAAGCATGTATGAAGACCATAAACAAAGTGAGGGTAGACGGTCACATTTTCTTTCTTTCTTCTACGAAGTAAACTTCAAAGAAATGAAGACACCAACAAAGAAATGTATCACCTCACTTTTCTTTCTTAGTAATTTTTTTCTTCTTTTATTTTTCTTTCTTAGTCATTTTTTTTTTCTTCTTTTACTTCCGATTCGATCGTAGTCATTTTTTTCTTTGCTTGTTTGCCTTACATATCGCGTTCTACTGACACAGCTTGGCATCACTAGGACAACTGTCCATCCTTACCCCCTTGTAGCTGCCTTTCTGCTTACTTTTGTCTTTCTAGTTTTGATTCCTCATTTTACATTCCCTCCTGCTTTCACATTCTTTACTGAAGGTGTCTTCCGGTGTAGAACACTTGCGTGGAATACTTCTCCTTTTTGACGCCTCTATCTAAACATTTTCGGTCGTAAACCAGCGAACGGCAGTGCCCCGGAAAAGCTTGCTTTTTGCTGCCTTTTGCCTCCCACTGTCTTTGCCAAATAATTCTTCTTCTGCCCTCGCCAGCCGGTCATTAACGGCTGCAATCTGAACACTAAGTGCTGAACCAGACTCCTGGAGTGAAATAATTCGCATAGTGAGTGTACTCAGAACTGTTTCTTCAGAAATGGTGCCAGGCACTTAGGTGAATTTGACAGAAGCAGGACCCGGCATGAGTGTAGAATGACAGAGGGAGTGCGGGAAGGTCCAGATCCTAGATGTCATAAGAGGCAATAAAAAGAGAAAGACTCCGTGTTGGGACGATAATTTTCAGGATACACATGGTATGACAAAGTTTTGAAAGTCAGAAACAAGCATTTTCATTTCTGCAGAATAGTATTGTATATCTTCATGGACGATTACAGATAAAAGCTTAAGAAACACTCCCTTCTTCGGCAAATCAAACCAAACATCTCTGGTTTTAAACATTTTTCAAATACTTACCTTCCAGGATGACCTGTGAAGCATTTCTTCCCTGGGTACCATCCTGTCTTTACGAAGATTATGACAGGTCTGTCCTCGTAAAGAAAAGACAACTTCTGACAAACGAAGTCAAAATAAAAAGATAGATATTCTGGTAATTCGAGTGAGAATATGTCAAGGATGGGAGGAAGGTATATCAAAATCTGAATGATTTATCTGAAATGTAATTAGATACTTACCAGTTTTGTGACATCTTTCTTTCTCTCTCTCTCTCTCACTCTCTCACAAACACAAACACAGTCTTTATACATATGAACGGATACACAAACGCACTCACTTTCACACACGCGTGCAAGTCAGCAGAAATAAATGAACCAGGCCGATAGTTAAGTTTAAAAGAAATCAGACCATTTAGGAAATAATACTTTTTGGCGCTACTCTGGACGAATTACATTCTCTCTGCTGTTCTGTTTCTTGAGTTCAAAGCGAGCCTTCTGGTTACATTGACTCACTTCGATTGAGTACACACAGTCAAGGAGATGAAAGGTGATATATTCGATACATGGCCCGAAGCATACACTGCCACTTGGGGTCTGTTCCTGTTTGGCTGACGTGCAGAAGAATAAATACACGCGAGGCCAACGAAAGGACAAAGCTTCAGATCCCCGATATCGAGGCATTAATCAACCCACACAGAAATAACTTTCATTTGGTTTACGCTCTGGTTTATTGCTTTCTTCTTCAATCGTCTCGTGTTTATTTGCGACTTAGCGGGAATTTCTTCGGTTCAGTCATACTGGCCTTGTGAAAGTAAATTATCGTTTCGCTCGCTCTTAGTCACATCAGAAAGAAGCAGGCTGATGCTATGTCTGAAAGACAAAAAATCTGAACGACAGATCGACAGCAGACACAGACAGACAGGCAGACTTAGCAAGGAACTGCAAGAATTCATCTTCGACAGTACATTTTCTAAAATGAACTACATAGCAAAAGTAGGATGCCATTTTCTTTATTATAGTTTTGTTGATTGAAGCTAATAATAACTCGTTTTTATTAGCTCATTTTGTTCGGCCATTAACTTAGAATGTCCTCACAGAAATAATTATATATTATATAATTATTTATCATATTATATATATATCAATACTTATCTTGGTCGTGGTGCTGCGCATGACAAATACCCATTATTATTATTCAATTTATTCTTTCTGCTTTTGTCCGGCATTCTTTTTCCTTTAACAAAGGAAGCTTTTGAACCCTCGTCTTTTATAAATGATCTTTATCTTTCAATTGTTTTTTGTGCTAGCTCGACATTACTATTGTCTGCCATTTCACACAAAATTCATTCCAGAGGTTAAAAATTTAGTGCACAGGAGAACTATGGCCACTTTCAAAGTGGGTTGGGTTTTTTGTTTTTGTTAGTTTGTTTTTTTGACATTTAACTTCTCTTGCCTATGTGCGGCTGAGTGAATGCTTATCAATACACTGCAGCAGTTTGTGTGTGTGTGTATGTGTGGTGCGTTGGTGTGTACATGCGTGTGTGTGTGTCGACGGGGAAAGAGAGCTGAATTTGGTTAACATTAATGATTAAGTAAACTCGGTGCTACCACACCGTGTCATAATTCCGATATATTTTTTCTCTGCTCACAGTAACTAGATACATTGCTTCTTAAAATAAATCTTCTTTCAGTTCCACACCTTTGCTATTTTTCCTTTGGCACGCAGCCCATTACTATTATTATATTTGCTATGCTCCTCTGTCTCAATTTGGAAACCGAAAATTTGCTCTGTGGTTGCTCATGCCTTTTGAAGGGATGAAATATTGCAAATAATATTTTACCAACACACTGAGGTAGTGCTTGTGTACTTTAGACCTATATGTAATGACATTGATAAAGGTAGAACATGCAAAGGTCTTATGCCTCGATGTAGGTAAGGCAAGAGGTCTTGTGTATACTTAAAGGACAGGAGTAAGAATAGGAAAAGGAACTTGATCTTAAAGACAAATAAATTAAAAAAGAAGGAAAAAGTGTTAATGAACAACGAATTGAACAACGACATGTTAAGCCGTTAAAACCTGCCATTTCCCTGAAAGTTTGCTATTCCTGAAACCATTAAGCCTTACCCAGACTCAGCTGCGCACGTGTATCCAATGTTGTTCTACAGCTAGAAACGAAAATAAAATCGAAGACACCAGAACTCACTAATTTTGTCTGCATTCTGTTGATGTCTCATCTTACTTGTGTATTTCGGTTTCTAGAAACATTACATACAAAAGCGCTGTAGTTTGGCAGAATAGTCTGAGAACTTTATCCGTCCATCCTATTAAAATGTTTAGTCAGCACATCTAATGCATTCCAAGCAAAAAAAAAAGAAAAACTGTTATTAAAAAAATATAAATTCTTCAGACGTGTGAGAAATTGTGAGGATTTTGAAATTTCGATGAACATTATATTTGATATTCTGAAACTTTGTATTTAAGCTGTCATCCGCTGTTGGTAATTAAATGGAATTTTGCTTTCTTATGTTGTGACATCGTCTATGTGATTTTTAACCTGTTCACCAGCTATTTACAATTTCTTTTCAACTCTGGTTTTTTTTTTAACTCAAGCAATGCAGATATGCATAAACATCCCAACAATAAGCCAAACATTTTGTATGTGGTTGCATAAACTTGTGAGTTGTATGGAAACGGAAGGGAGGAGAAGGAGGAGATGGTTTATACAGTTTCCCGACTGCAGACAACAGTGACAAGTGTATGTGGAGCTTTAGGCGAGCAACATCTGCAGCTCACTCGTAAAAACTACACGGTTCTTCTGAGCTGAGCTTCGCAGTCATTCCTCGAGATGCTGTCTGTGATTGCAGGAGCTAGCTTACATAGAACATTCTCAAAACTGAAAACATATGGCCAGGTTTCTTTTCAAAACTCTCAAACCATTTGCATGTGGTGTGTCACTAGCATTGCGAGCCATTTTTTTTTTTTGTGGAAATTTGAGTATTTTCTGTAAGCAAGGCTGTGCATGGCTGGGGTTTGCTTCAGGGCAATGGGGAGTTGTGTGTGTGTAGGTGAGGTAGTTAAATTGAAAGGCAGTAGAAAGACTGTAGGTGAATGTATATATACATAGTTTGTCCTTTAATAGCATAAGGAAAATAATAAGCAAATTCCTGTCTGCATCATAGTATTTTAATGCCTTTTATTAGTGTCACGATGTATGTCCATTCTTCTAACGCACGCACGCACGCTTGTATGGCAATAGGCGAGCAAAAGCGTTTACTCCCTACAGCTGGCTACCTGGACAACGAACCAATCCATTCCGCTTGACTGCCTCGCTCCGATAAGCTCGTGCTTGTCCAAGAGCCGGAAATGGCCATTGTTGTTGAGATAAGCGGTCTTGGTTTGTATCCGCCATTCTCTACACGGCCGCTCAGATGGTCAGATCCAGTTGATGGCCCCACATACAGACAACAACTCATCGGCTAACACAAAGGTACGCCACTCTCCAGTTCACGGAATTCATCGCCATCTTTCTCAGTCTCATTCTCTCTCACACACGGACGCGTATAAACGCATGCGCATAAACGCACGTGGATGCGCGCGCGCACGCACACACTGTAACAGTTCTTAGCGGAACATTAATCTCCCTGAGAGCGCGACAGGCAGTTTTAAATGTTGAATGACTAGAACACGACCTGCCTGACATGGCCGTCAGGACGGGGCCCTTGTGCATTACGTCTTTGCGTGGCCATTCGCTGCAGAACATTACAATTTAAAAATCAATACTTTGTTATTGGCAGGATAATAAGAGCCTTGTTGTTCCATTTAAAAACGGCTTCTGGGACTGTACTTTAAAACACAGCAACAGACAAAACCGTGAATATAGTCTGCGGCTTTGGCAGAATAAACAGCTTTGCTGTTCAAACTTCTTCCTTGTTCGAGAGAGAGAAGGTATAAAAGGTTGCGGTCTTTATTGTGTATTTATGGATTTATTACCACTTTTATGATCCTGTAACATAAATTGCTTAACAAACAAAATTTCGATGATGTCTTTGATGAGCATTATTACGAATGATATTTTGGAATTTGTATATCCCTGTCTCTCTCTCTCTTCATTTTGTTTTTCTCTCTTTCTTCGATTCTCTATATCCATCTTCATTGTCTTCCATTTATGAAAATGTTTCGTACACAAGTTCATAACACCACTCACACTCCTCTTTCCCGACAGGGATGAACAAAGGGGAGGCGGGGAGGAAGCGTTGGAAGCAGTGTTGACCTTGCATTGTGTGGAATTCGTACAATAGGGAATTGTTGTTCTGCTTTGTGTGGAAATGTTCGCACCAAAAAAATGCGAAAGATAAATACGTTTATTTGTTTAGCGTCGTCAGCTTCCTGTAACGCCTGACTTTCCCTCACTTAAAAAAACAACTGTGTATTTTTATATAAAAAAAAGTTTTAATCGTAGCCTTTTACGAGTAATATAAAACGGCAGCCAAAGGTCAAAGGGCGCCTTTGTGTGGCGTCGAACAATGAACGCCGCGATGTCAACCTCTGATGGCAGTTGCCTCTCTTGCTATTGAGGGTTGAGAGTTGTCCCCCGAAAAAGGATCTGACCTCCAAAAGATTAATGCCATTGCAATTTTTTTTTTATGGTGGAGCTTAAAAGTCACGTGGTGCTGAGTCCTTGAGTTTGTTTACTCCTGCCCCCTCAATATAGCAAAAGGTTTTATTCCTCTAGGACGATAATCATGCGTCTCGTCATAAATAGTCACGTATGTCATTATGCCATGCTCTTCCATGTCCACCACTAGCTGTGAACCTGTCTGAGAGAGGGGGGATGTTGTTACGGACGCTGTAGGGTGAAGGCTGCACTGATGAAACACTCCGAAGTGCAGATGATTTATTGCCGAGGTCTACGATGCTTTAATGATTATGACAAAACTTCGAAATGATTAGCGATCATCACTTGCTCCCTGCGACCGCAGAAAGCACCTCAGCAAGCACGATCATCGAAATTGAAGACACGTCCAGCTTAGGAAGAGGGTCTGGAACTGGTAGCAGCCCCACTCGTCTGTCTCGCTGGCTATCTTCCTGCCTGGGCGACATCCTCTTTCCGTTGGTTCTTCTTGTGTTGTGATCAGTCTCTAACCCTAAGCTCGGTGGGAAAAGTAGCATCGTGAGCCCGCTACTGTTGGAGCCTGCAGTTGTGTGTATCTCACCACGACCCGCTCGCTTGACCTCCGCCCCTTCGGCACGTTTGTCTTTTTTCCATCGCGCGGTGCGCCTGCTACTCCGAGACGGCCCTCGTGCTATTTGCTGAATGTCATAACCACGCAAAGTTATGGGCGCCCCGCGGCCCAGGGATCACGGGTTGTATAAGCCTTTGCCTGTGAAGTGTTCTGGCCCGTCAATCGTGTTTCACCGGTGTCAAATCACACTGCGGGAGGGGGAGGCGAGAGAAAAACATCGCAGCCTCTGTAACCCGGCTCTTAGAAAGCAGATGGTAGCGCATGCAGGTCAGCAAAAACAAACATTTTCCAGTCTGCTTTTTTATACTTTGGTTAGAAAAATAAATATTTCACGTATGTGTGTGCACTGACACCGACTGGTCAACGTATCATGTTCGCAAGTTGTATATTTTTCTTGATCGACATAAACACGCTTTGCCTATCAGATGTGTGTGATGAGCTGTATACTTCTGATACTTCACCTGTGTGTGAATCATCGATTATTTCCTTCTCTCCTACAAAATATTCCCCAGAATGAAGATCTGTCAACCAGTTTTAGGGGAACTAAATACTAGAACTCAGAACTCTGTGCTTTTCATAATTCACAAGCCCGTTTTGCCCAAAGACCTAAGTGTTATTTGTAATCAATTTTTCTATACAGTAAATACTACGATAATATTATTGTAAACATATTAGACCACCCGTAAATGACTCCTTCAAATTTTTTGGAGGGTTGAGGATGGGGGATCATCTATACATCTTGGTCATAATTTGACAGACAGTAGCTAATAAACTGGATTCCCGAAAAAAAATGTTTCTTAAGAAAAATGAAGCACGTGTTCTTGGCCACGTTTAGTCTGGAAATCAGATGTCAACCTGCCGGTGTCAAGTGCTTATGTTGAAAACGAAGAACTGTCACAGATCAAACACTCGACATGACCGGATATTGCTCAGACCTCGTGCAGGGTTCGCCATCCACGCTTCGTGCATTCGTCTTTCCTAATTTGCCAGTCGTTTTAACAGAGAGCGAGCCATGGGATGGATGGGGAAGTGGAGAACACAAAGACAAGCATAGGAGGGAAGGACGGGATGAGATAATAGGCGAGACATGCTGTGCGGGAAGAGGATGAGAAAAGCAGGGCGGAAAGGAAATGGAAGACCTGAAGAAGGAGGAGGCAATGGTGAGCTGTAGAATGTATAGTGTAACCAAGTAACACCAGCCTCTGTTTTGTAACTGCGCACGTGTGCTGTAAAATAAATTGCTCACTTATCCTATTCGCCGGTCTTAAAAGTTTTTATTCAAACCTTTATATTATCATGTGTTTTGTACTAAAAGCACGCAAGGTTTTTCCTAGCTTAAACTCAAACCAGGTTCTCTTGTTTCCTTCCTCACATTCATATAATGTCGAGCGAGATGGATCTTAAAATAATGTGTCACATTTTTTTCTGCGAATGCTCCGCCTTTACTTCCCCTCCTCTCTCATTGCAACTTCTTTTTCCTTTTTTTTCTTTCTGCCTCTTCTCCTCCCTCCTCCTCCCAGCTCTGGCACTGAGTTGACCTTTGTAGTTTTAGAAACGAGACAGGGTCTTGTTCCTCTGGTTTGATCACTCGATTTTTTCTATTTCGTGGAACCTGGCCAAAGCCAACAAAGAACCTACAACCGTTTTGCTCTTTCGGAAAGACCTGGCATTACTGTATCAGTTTTCCCCCCGTTTCTTTAAACACAATTTTCATGTCCATTTCTTATCTGCTTTCTCACCTTGTTATTTGAGAGAATATCTTCATCCGGTCATCAAAAGCGAGAATCTAGTATAGAGTCCCTGTCATGTACAGTTTAATATATATATATTCTCCGTGCCCTGGAATACCAGTTTACGGACTGTCTTCCCAACAACACAGTAAACAAGTTCAGGTTGAAATGGATTTTCATACGACTGGGATCTGTCCAGGAAATATCCTTTTTCCGCCCACTGTAGTAATGAAAAAGCTCTCATCGTATTTGTTTACCACATTTGGTTCGTTAAATCAATGAATACTTATTTATCTTACATAGTGTACTTACCGAAAGTCCTTGTAATGTGAGAGAACCTTCTAGAGGGGATTGAAAAGCAAGGTTCAACACGCTGAGTAGTGTTGGTTCTCATATCCACATCACGTGACATTCGCCGGCGCTGGTTTGCCTCTCTCGCGCAGAGGAGCACGTGACTGCAACTTCAACTTCAACATCTGGCGGTTGATTTGTTTTGACTTGACTAGCTTTCGGGGTTTATTGCAATCTCTGCACGGTGGAAGGCATGGGGCAGTGCGCTCGTACCCGAATTCTTTAAGCCCACCCAAAGCCGTAAATTTATGCATCTACAAACACAAGTTTTCACGAGTTGTACCTGTGTGTTTGGTATTCACAAGCCTGCAGGCACTAATCAAGCAGCCCCTGCAGACAAGGAGGCGGAACACAAGTCGAATGGGTTGAGCGATGGAGGGAAGTGGAGGGGAGGGACAGGGAGAGATCATTCCCGGTAACTAATCATGAACCTGTCACTCCGATAATGTCCCTTTGTCCAAATACAGAGGCCGGTATGTCCTCAGAGGAAGAACGATCAAATAAAACAGCAGTCACATTCTTCGGTTTCACACGAGGTCGAACGCGGGAGGAAACGATGAGCTGTATCACTGGCGCCCATCAGTTTGCTGGACAGTTGAACAACGATATCTGATAAATATAGGGTTTCTAGCGTACTTTACTGTTTGGCAATTTTTTGCTCGATAGAACTGGAACGCATTTTGTTCATGATCTTGATCGATTAGTATTTCATTGTGTTGTGCCCCCATATCCTTTTATGAACGTGCCCCGGCCACAGCTGCAGTAAAAGGCTAAAACGCTGGCAGAAATAGATAGGAATATAAAAGTGTCAAGTGGCGGAGTTTTTTTCTTTGGAGAGTTCGTCAAGGTTCCTGGAAACGTAACCTGCAGTCGAGCCACGTGAGCGCTTGAGTTGACGCTCACAAAAGTAAGCCCTTGTTCATCGAGCAAATTTATCTCGTTCCTCTATTCTCCGTGACTTGCTGTACCTTTTTTTTTTTTTTTTGTCTACATTAACAATAAACAGTGCAACATACAATATTTTCTTTTGTAAGCTAACACGTTCAGAGGAAAGAGTTCAACTTACTTCAGAAACATAGTTTTTTGCTATTTTCACAGTGTTTTAGGTCGTGCAAGAATAGACCCGACATGGATTCTATTTAAAAAAAATGCTAATGGTTTCAAATCAGTGCAGCAACCACTCGGTTACTTTCAGTCGATACTTTTTTGCTGTGCGAGCGTTGGCTAATTTGCATATCTGCAGACGCTGGCTGTAGATACCGGTAGACATTTTCACTTTTCACCTGCATGTCTCTCTTCTAAATGACATTTACGGGAAGTTACTAGCAGCGCACGTGCAATATGCCAGTCAGCATGACAAAAGCAATAAATATTGACAGAGCCTAACGCGGTTTCAAACGCATTGCCTGGCACGTATGCTAGCCCAACAGGTTCTCCAGTTTTTTCCCCAAGACCGTGGAATGTATTGGCTGGCGGCTAAGTTACCTGCCTTGGGGGATATTTATTACAGCAACGATATCATGAGTTCTTTAGGGAGCTGTTTGTATCAACTGTCAGGAAATTTTAGGAAATGTCAGCTCTCGCGAGCTCTCAGATTTGACTTCATATGAAAGGCATTCTTGTCTGCTGTTACAGCCTGCAAACTCGAGTTTCTTCCCTTTATTATCATAGCCGTAATGAAGACAAATGGAACACAAAGAAATAATCAGGAGAAGCAGGCAGTATAAGCATAGATGAAACGTCATAAACGAATGAATGTGCAGGAAATAAGAAAAGGTAATTGTCGTTGCCATCGTCACGTTGGTCATCATTGTCGTCGCCGCTATCCTCCTCCTCATCATCATCATCATCATCATCATCATCATCATCGTCATCGTCATCATGATGTAATGTATACAAGATAGGTAATGTCAACTCTCGCTCTTGACTACTGGAACTGTGGTTTGAGCTGTTCGCTTTAACGAAAGACAACTTGAAGCCCGAGGGTTATACGGCCACTTTTAGTGCTAGCCGTGATGTCTGGGCAAATGAAGCGTGTTGTACTCTGAAGGAGGCTTTCTGGTAGGCGAGCAACCTGTTTCATATGATAATTCTAGCCTTCGCTCACAGATGTCTGCGTCTCTCTCTTTCTCTCTCTCTCTTGGACGTATCAGTCGTTAGCCATTTTCTCGGAGTTTACAACTCTGCTTGCACTAATCGTAGAACATAAAACCGTCTGAGCCGTACAGCATAATGAACACGATAGTTCTTAGCTCCTTCAGACGTATCTTGGCCACAGTCGGTAGGTTCGGTGTAAATCAAATAGCCACCCAAGTACCAAATTTTGCAGTCATTATACCAAGGTACCCAGGATTATATTACTGTACGAAGGCATTCGATTTGAGCTTAGGATATTTTCTTAAATGCTTAGGATGTAGGAGCCTGAGGTTATGACGCTGAAGACCTTCTCAAGCTTCTGATAGGAAAGAAGCGGCTGTAGCTGCTTTGACGGCTTTACGACATTGTCGTTAGGACCTGACCACTTTGCGGCAGTGTCGCATTCGGATCTTGGTTGGTACATGACAGTATACGTGTTGTTGTTTACCACCATGTAGCTGTCTCCATATGTCCAGGTCTTTGTTTAGCTAGCTCTTTTTGGCGTTTCATTATGCTTGGGTATATGCAGACGTGTGTGTGTGCGCGTACATGCTTATATATGTGTGTGTGTGATAGTTTATCTTTGTGAGGCTTATTACTGGACAGGTGTGCTTAATATGATTTGAACTTTATAGACCTGCTTCCATCCAATTTCTTATAATATTGGAGCTCAGTCTGATAATTAATCAACTTAATGAAATCTCTAGGTGGAATTTCTTTTTTTCTTCCTTCTTTTTTGTCCGTGTTCCCTCAATCTGTTCTCTTCTTACTTTAGTCACGTTTCCGGCTGTATAATTCGAGATTTTATGGTATAAGTGCAACATAGTGCAAACTGCAATGTATACGTAGAGTGGATATTGTTTGATATCATGATATCCAATTGTAATAAGAAACCGTTCAACTTTTAAGGTTTCAACCGGAGTCGTTTCAAAACCGTCTCATATTTCTTGCTCGTAATAATTAAAACAATTATTACGAAAACCTTTGGAGAGAACAAAAAAGATATAAAACAAAAACACGGGCTGTTTTATGTGTTTAATTTGTAGCTGTGGAGCTGTCACTGATAACATTGTTAACACTACACATCTTCCCAGTAAGTTGCTTGAAGATTTGATTACCTCTGTGGCTTGTGCTCTCAAGAAAAACGGCTAAATTAACTCTGTCATGCAGCAATGAATCTGTTTCCAGTTACCGTTGAAGCGTGTGAGGATATTCGCCTTCTTGATAAAACAGCACGATGATTGAAATTAACCTTTCACGAGTTAAGAATGTTGCCGATTTGTTACGGATCGTGAGTCAGATGATGTGGGCTCAACCATCCGTGAACACAACTGTTGCATCTGCCAAGGTAATAGGGACAAGATGGGGTAAGAGATTCTCAACGAGCACATTCCAACTTTTTTTTTAAAAAAAAAACCTACTCTTGTGTTCTTTACACTTTCTCCTCTTTTTTTAGCTGTATTCTGGACGAGTAGTTGCTTGCAGGACTAAGATCGATAGAGAAGCAGAAGCGAAAACTTCCTCACACGCATCTAATGAAATCACACACTCATTAGAGCCGACAGGAATAAACTCACAGAGCGAGAGAGGACAGACGTGCCGGGAGACGGAGGACGTTGGGAAGACGTAGTGGTGACTATTTATGTTCCCAAGTGATGTCCATCAACGTTGTGGTCATTTATTGTGCGAAAGGACCAGGTAAGGGGAAGAAGGGTACTCACAATGGATTAATGAACAGCGAGAATACCATCTCATCCTGTCCTGCTGTGTCGCAATTCTCAGAGTACCAATGAGTTGGTCTCCTATATGTTCAAGTACTCCAATTCCCGGTGATCTCGTCTACCTTTGTCTCGAATGTGGGTGACGGATAGGTGAACCTTAGTCTGCATGTGTGGTAAAGTTTTTTTTTTCAATAAAAGTGCAAAACATACTTTTCTCCACCCTTGGGCTTGTCTGTCCCTGAAACATCTGTCCGTCCATGTCTACCTACTCTCTTCTACTCATTTCTGTTTATTGACTGATACTGTTGCCATGGCCATGACAAATTTGTAAAAGATGATTTTTGAATATAGACGACAATTCCAATCATTTGATTTAATAATAAAATATTAGGTGACCAACACCCATTGGACAGATCGTAAGGTGTTAAAGGATTCTTTAAATAGAAGCATAACACATCTTAATATGATTTTTCAAATCACGCTGTCGACGACTTGCTGATTTTGTCACAAGAATTCCGATCGATCGCAAACTCGGTAAGAGCTCGGCCTGGAACTTCCCTTCTGGTACCGTCTTGGCCTATGGCTTGAAAACCTCAAAGTGTCGGGGAGCGCCTCTCCGCCATCATTAAAGAACAGCCACCGGGTTCAGCCGACACACGATGCTAATTATTCGCCCGTGATTGGGGACATGGCCGTTGCGTTCTCCAGCCGGCAGCCATGCTGGTAATTGACAGAGAAACGATTGACTGGGGGTTCAAATCCGTCTCAGACTAGATAAGAGATACATATTACGCTGATGAAAAAAAATGATTTTTTCGTAAAAATGACTTTTTCCATGAAATGTGCATATCTTTTTAAACAGAATTTTAATTGCATACTTCTTATTTAAAGAGACTTAATAAAAACTGTTAGCACAGTCTTTCGCAACAAATAATGCTGAAGGAATGTTCATAAAAAATGAATGAAAGAAGCCCCCTTTCTTCCAGTCGCCCTCATTTTCAGGTGCTAGGTTTTTGCGTGCGAGGCGGAGATGGATTTCACGCTTACAAAAACTTTAAACGAGGAGAAAAGAAACCTACAAGGGAGCATACAATGAGAAAAAGCGAACGCACTGAACTCTTATTTATCTGTAAGTAAAATCTGTGTTATCCATCAGCAGCTTTAACTGCAGCTTTTTCAGAGCCTTGAAAAGGGAAGTCTTAAGACCTTAAGCTCTCGTGTGAAGCCTTGTCTGGGAAAGGGAAAAAAAAGTCAGAGAACCAAATGAAAAAGTTTATAGCAGGCCTTTTCAAAGTCATCCTGATCAAGGACGATACACAGGAGAGAGAAGAAAAAGCAGCTAGAGATTGGAAGTGACATTAAGTCATGCCTTGTCTTGCACGACTTGTCCACGAGGAACACGCTTGCCATACAGAACTTCAAAACTAAACAGAGAGGATGTTGGAGGATAGCTGTTGGTGGTAGATGTGAGTTATTCAACACTCACGCACCGACTTGTCGGCTTACTATCAAGCCCCACCGACTACACAACCATCCATCAAGCTAGTAAAAACAGGGTGAAGGGACAAAGCCAGAAAACATCAGGATGCACAAGAGAATTGACAATTGCTATTGAGAATTGACACGGAAACAAAGCGACGCGTGTGAAACCTTGGTAACAGTCATAGGAGCAGTATGACTCAGGTTACAAATATAAAGGTGGTTCGTTAATTATGAAAACAGGTGACAAAGGGAAATTCGAGAAGAAAGGACGAGATGTCCTGGGGGAAAAAATGTCGTAGGTGGGAAAAAAAACTGTTGAAAAGGTGATGGTAGTGTGTGGCCGTCGGGAACTGAGGTGCTGGAGATTTGCTCGAAGCCAGCTTTTGGTAAAGGGGTGGCCATCCTCCACGCTGCCTTACCTTCGCGACCCTGTATGTAGTCAGGAATCCAACAGCTAGGTCGGTTGAGATAATCTAGCTGCGCCACCACAATTTGGTCAGAATTCAAACACTTAACAGACTTTGACAGAATGAAATGCAAGCGTGTAATGTCTGTCTCTATGAGAAGAAATTCCCTTAAGCAGATTAAATATTCACTAGGCTTTTGCTTCATGCGCCACGACAGCTCTGCACATGCGTAGTAAATATGTCCGGAGCTTAGCTTTCACCGTTTGTGGTCCTAAGCGAATTAAAAATAATTAAATATGACAATCTCTGTTGGTTGTTCGTCGTGTACTTATTAATATACGGATAGCACTTGTAGGCCCTCTATTTAGGGGAATGAAGACCTGGGTGTGTGATTATTAAAGGGTTAGTCTCCGTCGTGAATCAGACTGCTTTGCAAGGAATTATTGTCACAATACTTGCCCATAATGTATAGGAAAGGAAAATGCAGCTCTCCTTCCCTCTCTCTCTCTGTTTGCATGTGTGCGTGGAAGAGAGAGGCAGTGGGTGTTTGTGAAAATATTAATTGTTGTTAATTTAGCTCTTTTGCAAGTATAAATATTGTCACAGTACTCAGCTGTATTACCTCTAACATCAGACCAAGAAAATGGCAAAAATAATGAATAAAGCAATATGAGTCATCATCATGAAATTGGAAGAAAAATTTACAACGAAGATTGCGCCATGGGAATTCAAGTATCTTCTTTTATTCCACGGGTAGCTTGTTCTTATATTTAGCGTCCATAGGGTAGTTCATTGGGATGGCATGCATGTATGCGTATTCCAGCGGTAGGTACACGCATGCCTGCTGGTCTGACCCGCCCTTTCAAACGAAGCGTAGCATGTAAAATGTCGAGCGTTCAGCGAGGGCTCGACCACCAGCAGCTTCCCGTAATTTAATACGCTAACCCACTGCAGGTTGCACGGCTAAACCTGTGTTTTTCTCTGGGCGGAGCACTTTGTCATCTTCACCGAAGAAAAACATTTGACTTCTCCTTCACGCAAGCACGCGTTCAAAAATGAAACGCATGATAAATGATACAGATCACCATATGAAACATAGATGATCCCGCTTTCTTCCAAAAATAACGGCCCGCTCCACCGGCGGTTGTGCTGGAGTGGTTGTAATCAATGGAATGGCGTGTGCAGGACCAGTCTCTAGACACGCGACTATTCTCACAACTTCAAAGGCGTGCGTGCAATCTGTCACTTTATTCCAGGAACTGGCTGTCGCGACATCGTGGTAGTCACTGTGTCAGAGATCCCCGTAATCCAACCAAACACTCCCACACTTAAACGCACGCGCAAACACGCATACACACGTGGACATGCATTTTGTTTGGCTGTTCTAACTTAATTTTTCTCGCTGTTATGCACTGTTTATTGCTGGTTTGGTGATAAACATCAATAGGCAGTTTTTAATTTAATTTTCGTCCGACACAAAATTATTTTGTAGCTCACTTTTTTTCTCGATAATGTATGACATTTGACAACATTAGTTGTATTCGTAAAGAGATACTGTTCTAATGAATAAAATCCGAGCGTAGAACAGATACTTTTCTGTTTATATGACATATCATTATGTTGTTTTCGGATAAAAAGGAAAAAAAGGTTCAGTTATTTTTACGATGATTCTGTAATTTATGTGCAATCTGGCGCGTACATCTCACGTGTGCATCCGACCACACTGTCACTAGAACATGAGTAGAAATGGAAATTAAGAGAACATTTGTGGAAGTGGGGATCAAGGAAAAAACAAATGGATAGTAAATAAGAGAGCTGAGTAGCAAGAATAAGTTCATTCATTGCAAGTTTAAGTTATTGTTTTTTTCACTCAGCTAACAAAGCTGTCTGCAACCGTAACACGCTTATCACTAAAATTATGTGCAAGCTTGTTCCTTCCTGCCACTGCAACACTTCCATTGTTTTACGATTTGATACAATAATTTATTATCGACAGTTATATCCCTTCCTCTCACTACGGCGGTCAACAAAAAAAGAAAAGGATTGCGAAACTACAATGACAGGCAAATGGATGCAGATGTAGGTTAAGCAGGGTTTCTCCAAACTGCCTTAGACACTGGAGCCAAACTGAAACAAAGTTCTTTCTACACATCTCCCAGACATTCAGAGAAATAAACAGAACAGACTGTATTGATGTGGACAGTTTGTACAGCTGTCCCTCCTTTCTACTCTGCTTCTTTTCTTTACGAATTCATAGTATTAAATTTGTTCTTTCGATTGTTTAAGTTTGGAATTTCCTTGTGATTTCACTTTCTTCGTGTGTGTGTTCTTTTCCATTTGTCCCTCATAGTGTCCATGTGAATGAAAAGTTTTTGGTATGACAGTTTAGAAAGATAACGCTCACTCAGATTCACACTAAGGTAAACAAAAGGTGGAAGGGGAAGAGAAGAAAAAAGTAATTCAAATCGTATTTCCTCTCTGTCTCTCTTTCTACTCTTGAATTATATGCCGGAACTGATGGGTTGTGAATAGAATGTTGGTTGTATTTACCACAGTTCACTTTGGTCCATTGTTACTAACCCTCCAAGTATAGGCCGATGAGTTCAATTTTCTAACGACACTATCTACCAAGATACTACAGACCTCCAGCGCATGCGCAAATAAACGCTTCAGAAATGATCTCTGTGTGTGAGAGAAAGAAAAAAAGGTTCCTATGCCACATTCGTTGCTTACTAAAGCATGCACACTGAGTTACAAACCTTAACATTTCAATCACATTACAGTAATGAGAGAATTAAATCAAAAATTTTGTGAGCAGATTATTCTCTGCACATCCATGTAAGTGTCAGAACTGAGAAAAAGGACGAGGTGTCCGGTACTTGGGATTTTTTGTTTTGTTACTCCGCTGACTGTAACATTAATGTCACTTTCTTTAGACCGCATTTTATAACGAGGGTAATGACGCATGCGCAGAGTTTCGATATGAATTCCAGAAACGATGAACAAAATGACATTTAAACAAATTTCCTATGCTTACGTGAAAAGTACGGGGCTTGGTGGGGAGGAGTATGCGGGAAGGCCTTAAGGCCCCATATTCTAAGTCCTCTATGCCCTATTTTGTCGTTTCCTAATGAAAATGCGATTTATCTTACTTGGATGATTTCGCTATGTCTTGCTTCAAAACTAATTTTCTTCGTTTCACAAAGCACATGCTTTTTGGGATCTTCTGCAACTGTTTAATTGAACATTTAAAAAATGAAATGCTGCAAAGCTTTCAGGTAATTAACTGTGTGCGACTGAGTGGAATAGTTGAAATGTCTCGCAATACTGTTTAATGAGGGTTCGCCGAGCAAAGTCGTACACTGCTGACTTTGCTGTTGTGGGCTTTATTGCTGACGAAGCTTTCTGTTTGTACCAAGTTATCTTTTAATGATCGCAGCAAAAATAAATAAATAAATTGGGCATGGGAAATGTTCTTGTTTGTCAGCACGTTGTCTGTTTTGCAAAGAAACATTTGAGGACAGAAAATTCTACATGTATCAGCGGAATCATGGCTTTATGTATACTTTCAGCAAACGCTGATATTCATCATCTCGAAGTTGATTTACTGATATCTTGCATGTTTCCGTAAAGGTGCACATTTCCACATGTCTTCGTATACTATCAATCTCATGGCCGACTTGGAAACTCGTTAAGCATTGTCTATACCTATCATGTATGCCTCCGTGCAGGGTAAGATCGAGAAGTTGAGGCAAAGCATCCCGATGAAGGACCCCGTTGACCTTTATCAAATGTCGGCAAATCTCCAACTGGCTAGTTTCCCTTTTGTTGGTATTTAGGGGTTCTTTTTATGCATCGAAAAGGGATCGTGCGATTGCTTATGCAAACGTGCTCAGGACACCATTATTACTGTGGGGCTTCTAAGACGTCCATCTTGAGGCCTTTACACGTCCACAGTGATTCTGTGTCGGCAGCTAACAGACGATATGCCAGGCTGACTTTTATTAGATTGAGTTTCGATGCCGATGGGCACGTGCTGGGCCCGAGGATCAAACTTGAGGTCTGCATGTCAGTGGGCGGCTAAGGTTGTGAGTGAGGTGATTGGTCATATGTGGTGACTGTAAGTGGACGTGTACTTTCCCTTTCTCTCTCTCTCTCACACACACAACACATATTTTCTTTTTGAATTGGAATTATTAAATAAAATTATTGATACAGCAAAGATCAAAACATTTTCAATTTTACCTGCGTTGTGTGCTCTCTTTTCCACCTCCCCACCCTCTTCCTGTTATTCTTTCTCCCGTTTAGACTGTCCTTCCTTCCAAGTATGCATGCGTGTGTGCATCCTATAGACTGCACTGAGGCCAGACACACGAGGTGTATGTTCAGACACATTGTGAGCAGGATGTCGCACTGTCTACGATGTTTTTAT
>SRHC01001189.1:0-142115 GCA_004794325.1 Pomacea maculata
CCAACTTTCTTCCCGAAGAGGTCCCATGAGGGACCCAAGAGTTCTTGCAGGCTGGGTATAACCTGCTGCTGAAGTGCGTAGGACACAAAGGACTTCTAACTGTAACAGTCAAGCGGTGTAGGTTGGTTGGTTGGTTGGTTGGTTGGTTGAGTAGGAAAGTGCTTCCACCATGAGGCGATTTTGCACTATGGGGGGGGGGGGAAGGGGGAGGAAATGAGTGGCACAGTAGATGGTTGGTTGGCTGCATGGTTGATTCGGCGGGAAAGTGCTTCGCACAACGAGGGGAGAGGGATGGAAGATGAAATCGGAGTACCTAGAGACCGACTCTGCAACAGTTATCACATACAGTGAATTTCTAGAGATTCACCCAGGGTCTTTCAGTCTCTGCAATGGCAACAAGCGAGTTCACTGTCCTACCTGGCGCCCCATAGAAATAGAAAACAAGGGAGGGTACAACAAAAATGAACTAGAAGAGTATAGTACTGGTTATCTTTCTCTGAATTTTTATTTTAAAGAATTCTGTCTGGCTAAGCTTAGATATTTTACTGCAAATCATTGAAGTATAGTGAACTATTAATAGCAAACATAACTAAATATTAATTTTATTTGATAGATTATTGATCGGGTTCCCAGTGGTAGATAATCAAAAGCACCACTTAGGCGTGGTTTCTATAACGGGAGACAACTCTATGCCTTGCGACTGTGTAAGCGGAAGTCGTGGTTTCTATGGACGACACATACACACGGACAGGCAGCGAAACAAGGGCTAGGACTACGAGCCTTCAATCTTTTCCCTAAACTTGGAGACAAACAGAACCAGCGAAAATGACGGAGGTATTTACAGTGTTCTCAATTTTTCTTGCCTCCCGATCGTACTTGTCAGTGATATTCGTGTTTATTTATCCAGTTCACTGAGAGTCTCAGCTAGTGTACGCCATCAATTAAAATGTTTTTAAAGTGGAGTGATTAAAATAAATAAACAATACCATGTCAGTAGATGGAAACAATTTTGATGTTACGAATTATCACATTATGGCGTGAAAAAAGACTATAAAAACCTCGACCAGCTCTCCAAAATAGAACGTACCTGTACCCGATTCTTTGATGAATTGAACAAAAATATCAACAGACAATTGTACTTAGGATTTGCTTCATTAGAATGCATGGGATATTTTCCCCCTCATTTTGAAGCGTATTAGCATTTTTAATACTGATAACTTTATAGCTCATCCATGAGTTATGCAAATGTAATTAATTGTAGGTTAATATACTTCAATCACAAAATTAAGGTACGTTTATTTGGGGAGATATATTTTGGACACCCTATTTTTTTCGAATTCCAAAAGAACGCATATAACATATATCTTTATAGGTGTAGTGCATTCTCCTCCCTGTTATCATCTTAAAATTTCTCTTCTTCATCATCATCATTCACTGTTTTTATTTTTTTCAGGAGAAGAAGGAGAAAGGGACATTCGATGATAGTGCCTTTGAGGCACTAGAGAAAGACTTTCAAGAAGTAAAATGACTTTTCAATTTACAAAATCATTTTTCTTTTAGGATTATCTTGCCCATTAGATGTTCTTCAAACTGCATAATTTTACAACATATACACAAAATTCTTGTTTATATTTTTCCCCAGCATAGAAAGGAGGGTGTTTAATAAATTTTAAATTGCATTATACAATATGATTTTCTGAATTTGAAGGTGTGTGTTAAATAGCATAATAATATTTATTTGTGACAGTGCTGGTCTGTACACTTAAAGCCCACCTGTAACTTTTCTATAAAAATAAAGATTATTGTCAGCTGTCACATCATTGCTTTGAAAGTTATGCATTTTCTGGCAAATAAACAATTGGCCTACAATCAGGGTAATTGTAATTTGTCTAATATGTAAAGTATTATAAAAGTATCATATGAATATAATTTTTTCCAGTGATATGTGATGTCATAATTATATTTCCTTTCTACATTTCTGGTTTTGTTGTTTCTAGACATTGGCAGAACTGATGGGGGACAGGAGCTTAGAGAAGTTTCGAGTAGAGTATGAAAAGCTGCACAAAGCTTTGAAAAAATCCCATGACAGTGAGAAGCGTTTGATGCAGAAATGTCGGGAGCTAAATGCAGAAATTGTTGCCAACTCAGCAAAAGTGGCCACAGCTCTCAAACTGTCACAGGAGGACCAGGCAACTATTGCATCTCTGAAGAAGGTATTAAAATGGCTTTCACTGTTAATTGTTTCACAGAAAGTGCTGCTTTCAGTACATGGTGTGCATCCTCAAAATGAATATAAATTTCACCAGCTGATAAATAGTCAATCCACAAGTATATACTTGTTAATTCAAGGAAATTTATTAAAACTGCATTATCACTTTTTAAGTAATCCCTATATATAGTTTTAGGATTGTGTATTCATCTATATATTTTGCCATGTTGTCATAATCTGTTGTGAGATTGTTATTGTGTGATGAGTATGATATTGTATGATTATTATATGAGGTTATGGCTAAAAATGCCCCCAGGGCTTATATATTCAATAAATAAAATGCTTCAAAATGTTTCAAAGATGATGCTTGGGATGTTTATCGATGATTACCTTTTAAGACCATTGCTTCTAGAAAATATTCTCTTACATAGCTTCAGTTGACCTTAGTCTGAGACTATGAGTCTAATATCAGCGTGAGATTTATGTGCATTGTACTTTCTCATTTCCACATAAATGCGCCTATACAAATGTGGGCATGCACACATACTTCTTATATTTCCACACAGACATTTGAGCACACATTGGCATATAAATACTTGTGGACCTGAACAAACATATACAGATATATTCACACATATTCTCTTTCTCTCTTTCACATAGTGCATGCATGCGCACACATATTTTGTTGAGTGACTTGCTAACTTAATTACAAAGAGATTAAAAAAATGCACTTGAACCATCCTTTTATAATGACATGTGAATATCTCCATTTCTCAGTACCGTTCTTTATCTTTTTTTGTGCATGAATTATATTGCAGAGCCTGCCTTTATGCATTAGTGACTCAATTTTCATTTATTGGTTGATTGATTTGTCTGATTTTTTAAAATTTCTGTAGATTAATTGTTCATTCATTGTTTTAAATTGTTATTTAAAGCTTTATTTTCTTCTTCCCTTTATCATTTCTTACTATCTTTCTTTTTGTAACACAGGTTTTAGCAGGGTTAGTTTAACAGCATGGGTTGCAGATTTATATCATGGGAGATAATAAAAAACATTTACACTCTGATATTCTCAGACACCTGTAATGTACCCTGTTATGGTGCCAAAAAGAAATTTGTTGAACCCTGTATTTTAATGTTTTTGTCTATGCTAATTATTATGAACAAACCCTTAAACTCCACCTCCATTGCCCCATACATTATCATCGATCCCTGTCATGTCAATATTTCCTGTCTACTGACTTATTCTATCACATGACATCATCTGTATTCAAAGGAAATTGAAAAAGCTTGGAAAATGGTGGATGCTGCTCATGAGAAGGAGACCCGTGCGAGGGAGACCATCCAGTCATTGAAGCAGGAAATCTCAAATCTTAGCAAGTTAGTGGAGCAGGGTGCAGGCCTCACCATGGGCCAAGAACACAGGTGAGTAGACACAAGCTAATAAGCACAGGTGTCTATACAGACGATGAAGAGCTAATAAGAAAGCACTAGCTGTCATAAGTAAATCTTTCTTATCACAATGCTAAATCTGTCTCAAGAAGAAAGGTAGAAAGGTGAGTGTGTACGCTAGTGTCTTGGTGAGAAAAGTATAAGGTTTTTTTTATTCTAAGAGCACGGAACATCTTCAAACATATGGATTGGATGGAAATCTTGAGAGCAGTCAATGTAACAATAGTAGGTGTGTAAAAACCCACCAAAATGTCTTGTCTTTTACCTGTCATGTATGACTACAGCAGGGTCGAATCACATCAGTTACATCACTACTGTTAATAACATCACAATTGTTTTTTCATCATTAGCGTCAATGAGCTGCTGAAGATCAAGGAGGACCTGACAAAGGAGCGAGATGATCTGCTGCAAGAGATCAGTCGTCTGCGTGAGCAGATGAACGATGCCAGCAACCTCCAGAACAAGCTGGAGCAAGACAGAGCTGATGCTGAGGAAAAAATCCAAGAGGTAAGGATGGTCCTCACTCTCTATACACAGCTGTAGGTATTAGATACCTTTGCAGAACAGAGTTATAAGTTTTAAATACTTTTCCATCTCTCCATACACAGTATTTTTTTAAAAACAGCATCAGTCTGTCTAAAACAACTTTTATTTTAACTTTCCTCCTCTGTTCTCATAGCTGTGGGTTTAAAATAAATTTTATCTATCCTCACATGACTGTTAGGCTTAAACAATTTTCTCAAGACACAGCTGTAGGTTTTAAATAAATTTGATTTTTTTGCATATGACTGTTGGGTTTAAGCAACTTTCTCAAGGCACATTTGTCCATATTAAAAAACTGAGATGTACACTGTCATGCTCCTCCCTTTCTCTTAGTCTCTTCTTCTTTTCTGTGTTTCTTCTGCTCTGCCTTTCTAACATCTTTTTGAATTTTCACTTTTTTTCCATCTATATGTATTCATACATATATCAAACAGTTTCATGACAGTCAGCACCTTTCTGGAGCAACAGTAATAGTTTGTATTTTCTTGTTTTAAACGCCAGCATCTATTGTGAAACTTGTCTATGTGCAAGTGTGTATTTGTTCATATATGAGAAAATATGAATATGAGCTTGGGTGAGTGCAGCCATAAGTATTTTGATGGCCATAAGCTTCTTTGTGATGGTAAGTTCATTAGAAAATCCAGATTTGGTTTTAGAGCAAGACCCGAAGCCTATAGAAGTTCTACGTTGAGTTTGTGAAAGACTGAATATAGGATTGGGCTGGATAAGGAAGCCCTAGAGAGAAGCCAGGGACCATAGCATATCAGTGAAAGTCAGGCATCAGTAGGTGAAAACCTTTTGTTAACAAGGCAGAGAAAAACTGAAATGGGCCACTCTGTAATTGTTTAATTATTTTATACAGTAATGGAAAGCTCAGCAAAAAAAAAAAAAAACCCTCCAAAATGAGACCTTAGGAGTTTCTGGTTGTTATTATGTTAGTTTGGAAATAGATGGTATTAGCTAGAGGAAAACACTCTCTCTCTTTCGGCTGGGGCTGATGGCCTAATACTGGTGTGTGTGTGTGTGTTGTATATGGAAGAAAGAGAGAGAGGGTGAATGAAGAATGGTTTGAGTGAGAATATGCAATGTTTTATTTAATATAATGTGCCTGTCTTTTGTAGACCATCTTAGAGTCCATGGTCATAGTTTGGATGACTTCACATGTTGTGATGAGTTAGACCAGACCTGATGGTCAACATGCACAGTGGGTGTGTGTGTGGACTACAGGCTGAGTGGTAGAAATGATGTGAATGTATATACCCATCTCATGTTTATGATTTTTATTGATGACGATGAAACTATATTTCACCCTTCTTTCGCTGACCCATCAAATAAACAGATCAGTTCTCTCTGTCTTTCTGTCTTACTCACACTCCCTTCCTCAACATCTCCCCCCTCACATACATGCATTCATACAGAAACACAGACACATGCCCAAACATGCACACAGACACATGCCCAAACATGCACACACACACACACAAACATGTACACAGAGTTGGGGTGGAGAGAGAGAGAGACTCTGACTTGAATTCTTTATTGTTAGGCCATTGACCATTTCAATTGAAGTTATGATCTTCCAGTTTAAGGGCAGCCATGCCATTCCATTTTGAATATAGCATTGTAGTATAAGCAACATAACTTACCATATATTAAACTCAGTAAACAAGTTTATAAAATGAAAAAGAAATGTACTCTATACATAGTTATCTTGCATCAAGAGAGAGAGGGCACAAAGGAAGTAGAGAAAGATGAAACGGAGAGAGAAAAGTAGAAAAAATGAAAGAGGAAAAGAACTAGTGCAAATAAAGACTCTTCCTCAGGCTACATTGAAAGTTGTACAATATATTTTTTTGTTTTTGAAACAAAGTCTTCCAGTGGAAGGGTAATATGCTGGTGGTTTTTATGCTGTCTACGCTTGTCAGTGATTTTGCATGTTTTGCCTCTTCGACACATGATGCTAAGACCATAGTCTTTTAACACAAGTTTCATCTTTCAGTTTTCAAATATAAACTGAAGCAGACTTTCTGCTTGTTCTTTTTAATTTTTAGTTATGTAGCTGCAAATCTTGCCCCATCAGAGTGTGTCACATCTTGTTCCAAGTCACCTGGTCACATCTTGTCCCAAGTCACTATGTCACATCTTCAAACAAGAGAGAGATGCATGGGAATTTAGAAATGAATGCCATTTATATGTCACAAAAATCTTTACCTATAGAAAATTGAGTTGTGGCTCTAGAACGCTAGATTATAATTAATATAGCAAGTGTGACATTTGACAAGAAATTTTCACAGATGCGTATTTATGAATATCACAAAATCATCTTTTTGTCTGTTGTTGGCTCACATGATATAAAATTTTCTTGTTTGCTTTGTGAATTATTTTTTCTTCAAGTCACTAGAGCACAATCCTCACTGCACTAAAAGCATACTTGTATTTTTCTTCTAAAAAAACATTTTTACAAAGAAAGTCTAAATTTTGTTTTGTAGAATAAACATACATTTACTGTGCAGCATTCTTGGGTGGCTTTACAGATTCATTGTCTGTGTTGCAGGTCATGACAAAAACAAATCGTTACTGTTGTCTGCATATCTATTTTCATCAAATGTTAAGCTGAAGTTGAGTTTTTAAATTGCCACTTATCACAGATTTGTTAAGTACATACTTGCAAAGATCGGTATTCTCCGTTTAGAATCAATAGCATGAATTAAGAGCTTTACAGGGCGCAGTCCATCACAGTACTGAGCTCACCATAGCATAGAAAACAGGATTTCATGATGGTGGCGATGCGATTTAAAAGTTGAAAACTCTGGGTCTGTTGCTATGGCTGCAGCTGACTCAGGACATCCAAGTGCGCAGCAATGAAGCCCAGCGGGAGAGCAGAAAGAAGGACAAGCTGGAGCGCGAACTCAAGCAGTCCAAGGCCGACCTGGACGCCAAGACATCAGAAAACAGAACGATGCAGACCCAGATAGAGAAGTACAAGCTGGAGATCACCAAGCTGGAGCAGCAGCTCAAAGAGCAGCGGGTGAGTACTATTATGGGTAGCTGAACTCACCCACAGGAGATTGTAACCTCATTAGTTGATGTAATATTAGGTCGTGGTTGACCTCAATGTTCAGAAAGCACCGTTGAGAAATTATCTGAGTACGAGATCTTGCTTATGGTGGGTGTTCACTATAAAAGAACGTCTTACCACTTGTGGAGGCGCGCACTGCACATTGGGTAACTGTGACGTCACGGTTGTCAGGTACTGAACGAGAGAGCCATCAAGGATGCAGACGTGCTGAACGCGCGGTACACCAAGCTACAGACGGACTTCGAGGGGCAGTTGGTTGCCGCCGACCAGATGGCGCAGGAGAACCAGTCGCGTACAGCCGAGCTCAAGGTATGCAGGTCGTGACCTTTACATCCGAGTGATCAGCGCAGTCCACACATTTACACATGTCTCTATCTCGTCTGTGTGTGTGTGGCGAAGTGTGTGCAGATTGGAAGTGGAGGATGAGATTATTTCTACCAAGTTAATTGTGGCTTGTCAGAGCAGTTACGTGAATAATGATTCTCAAAAGCCAGGTGATGTGACGTGCAAGATGATTGAACAGGTGACGGTTTGTGACGTACAAGACGCAAGCTTTAGTGACTTGGAAGACGGTTTGGGTACTTGAGCTTGGTGACGTGCCAGGTGAGTGTAGCGGGTACTCGAGTTACTAGATGTGACGTGTCGTTGCAGCAAAAAGAAGACGAGGTGAACGGCCTGCGGTCAGAGACGCAGCGGCTGGGCAAGATGCGGGAGACCATCCAGCGCAAGCTCCGCCAGGTGGAGGACCAGAAGGCGGACACGGAGCGGCAGCGCGAGACGCTTCGAGCACAGATCACCGGCCTGGAGCGAGGTCAGTGGACACGCTGGTCAGCAGCGAGGTCATTCAAGCGAATTCTTGAATAGTAGCCATCACTCTTGCGGGTGGATCTTGCCCTGCAGGTATTTATCAAAATGGAGAAGGCGGTAGTACGCTCAGCAAACCCAGTGGTTTAGACTTTTAGCCGCCATCATCATCAGCAGCCAGGTGGTGGTTTCGAGATTTTCATCCGTCGTTTACTCGGTTTCTTCTTTTTCTTGAAACTTCTACAGGCATAACACGATCTTCTGTCATAAGAAAATCAAAGTAATTCACTTTGCAACGATTTTATCTGTTGGCCAGTCAGCGTGCGAGCAGCTGGTCGTGCGAGCGCTATGAGAGAAATAAAAGTAAAAAGGGTTAACGGAACCTGAGTGTGTTGCTAACAGATTTTCAAAAAATAAAAGTTCTAGGCGTGTGTGCATGAGCGGTAATATCTTTTGTTTTCAGACATAAAACAATACCCGCCGAATGATCTGTTCACTGAAATCACTGGCACTACATAGATACCTGTTAATGTGTACCATACTGTCATGTATCATCTCACATTCTCACAGTAGAACATTCACATCAACTGATACAGAAGCGAATGTGATCAGACTTTAAACTAAAAGGCCTGTTCTTTTTTTATTTGCTATTTCTTGATAGAATTGGAGGCCGCCAAGAAACAAGCTGAAACCGACAAAAAAGGCATTGAAGACCTGGTGCGAGAAAGGGATATTCTCAACAAGGTTTGTCAATTTTTATGTATTTTTTTTTTTGCGCCACATATAGGCAGCGGAGGCTGGGGGCTGGTGTGCTTAAAAGTTCGTCTAAGGCTTGGCCGAGCCTGCGATTGAAAAACTCATTTATCAGGCACCCTAAAAAGTTCCTTTCACATTTCGCGCTCATATACTTGTTTACATTGCCGTTGGGAGCAGCTACGAATCACAGAAAACTCTTTTGGTGGCTTGACCAGGAGCATAGAACAAATGAACGTCGTAGTCATCATCACTAATGTCATCATCGTCATTAAAAAAAGGATCTCGACCAGTCCACTGCATGCCATTGACTAGGACAATTCGTGGAAGAGCTGCTAAGTTCTGGGTTCGTTTGATTTCTTGCCTTAACGAGCTCTGTCTATCAACCAAAGCGGACAACAGCTCTTGATCGTGTTTGGCAAATTAACCGGTCTAATTACCAGTTATAATCAGAGTTGCTGGCACCCAACCGAGCGTGACGGGCGATAAAGCTTTAAGTTCCAGCCATTCAGTAGTTAACACAGACACTGTCCCCACTATGACCCTCGTCCTGGTGTCCTTTAGCTTTGCCTAAATCCCTTCCTTTGTTTACATGCAAGATCGTGTAAATAAGGCTGAGATGCTGTAGTTGTTTATGAAGGGTTGCGGCTTCAAGTTAGTGGAAGACTGAACCTGAAAACTGGCAGACCGTGTTTAATGTCGAAGGAAAGTTTAGTGAGACCTGTGGGTGTTTGATTACCATTCAGTACTCCATGCTCTGTTCATATGTACCCTTGATCAACATTCTCGGTAATTGCCCAGTGTGTTTATCTTGAACGTATCTCCCCCTGATGGTTTTCCCAGGGGCTTTGTGCTCCGCTATGATAGCAGTTGCCTAGAAATGCTACTCAATATTTTTTTTCCTTGACAGTAGAAGCTGGGAGAGATGTCAATGTAGCTTCAGTGTGCGCGTGTCAGTGATTGATTTTTTAAAATTTTCCATGTTTGCATTCAGTTTGTTCCTTATAGTGTTTGCAGGGATTTTGTTATTTGTTTTTGTTATAAAGTCTTGACACAGTGTTGTAAACATTTCAACAAACTTGACCAAAGGAATGATCATTGCGCAACACTGCTCATAGAGGCTTGCACTAGCATCAGAGATAGATGAAAAGAAGGACATTTTTCATCGATGTTGTTAGGACATCATAGGACATGTCAGGAACAAACTTACAGACCAATAACCAATGATAGACCTCGGTTAACTCTAAGCCGCTATAACCCTATCCATGCCATCTCCGTTCTATTATTCTATCAAGCTAATGATTGATGTGATGATGATTATTATAAAATGTTAAAGTTTTCACTTTATCTCTGCCTGTGCACAGAATCTGTTGAAGGCAGCTGGCGCCACCCAGAAACAGCTGCACTTAGTAAAGCTGCACGAGCAGAGCAAGAAGAACCTGGAGCAGGAGATCCAGAACTACAAGGAGGAGGCTCAGAAGCAGCGCAAGATCATCTACCAGCTGGAGAAGGAACGAGACCGCTACATCAACGAGGCTAGCGACCTCACACAGAAGGTACTGGCTTCTGGAACATTCGTCATTAATGTCTCCCACTGACTGACTGCAGGGACACGGTGATGTTAGTGTATTGTCCAGAATAAATTAATGTCACTTCGAGCAGCTGTTTTTGCTTTTGTTAATGCCACACAGAACAGCTGGGAGACTGTCATTGATGTCTTGTAGAGAATTTTCGGGATGGAAGTGCTTGATGTAACAAAAGGCAGGGATTAGGATAACATGTTTAAGGTGCAAGGTAAGCAGAATATGTCGGGGAAAACTATTGGCTGAGATAAACGATCTTTCTCAAACTGGAGAAAAGAAGAATACATTTTGGTGAGAGTATAGAATAATTCTCAAGCTGGGGATAAGGAAAATAGTAATAATAAGTATTGGTTGAGAGTATATAAAATTATGACAATTCTCAAGCTGTAGATAAGGACAGTAATAAAATATATAACTGTTTAACTTCTTTCAAGTAAGGGAGCCAACTGGTCTCTTGGATTGTGAACATTGTGTGTTACTAAACATAAACTGAACATTTATAGAAGAACCTGTCGTCTTGGCTACAAGAGCAATGTAGCCAGGAAAAAACCTTTGACAACAGTAGTGACTTTTATTTCAATGCCTTCGAGCAGCTCAGGTTTTATATTTTAATCTGTGATCGGCCTAGAAATGACAGCAATGTCTCGCCCACACTACTCAGTGCACGAAACGACCTGGTTCAAGGATGTTAATCTGTACAGAGGATGAGCAAACAAATAACGAATAATAAGAGAGCTTTGACATTAATTTTGATATCTAATAGTTGGTTTTCATATTTGTTTTGATTTCTACTGGTTGTTTTTACATATTTATTTTGCTGCTTTAAGACTGGTCTTTTCGGAGCTTCCACAACTGCCAGACGAGTGTAATAAATTAATCAGGTGTGTGGTTAGAGCATTAATTGTCCAGGCTACTACTGTCTTGTCCGCCCAAGCCAAGGGTCCAGTCCTCTGCCTCAACCAATGTTTCCGGGGTTTTATCGCCTCGTGTCTGCTCTGCCCTCTGGCACGAGCCTCCGAGACAATTGTCACTAGACACTTCTGCTTCACAGACCGGCGTCGCTGACTGTGAGCTTTTCTCATTAAGGAACACGAAGTATACTCGGAGCTTGAGTGTAAGCAAACCCTGCTGAGCAACTCTGGCGATGTTGGAATGCTGGGTACTTTACAACTGTTCTCGCGACATGTTGATACTGTGATTTAGCTTTTGATGTGTTTACAGCGGTCATCCATAGAGCACATCAACTTATTTAGTACAACAAATGTTGTTACAGTTTCTGTTCATATCAAAGCACAGCTGCACCGAGAACGATGAGGGCCTTTTTAATAGCCTGCGTTTGGCCTTTTCCCTTAAAGGACTAGTAGGGAGAAAATATAGGAAAACATGCCCTTGCACAAAATGATGTCCAAATCGTGACGTCACTTTTGTACACAAACACGCATAATTAATGGACCAAGCTCTCCTATTGGCTGAGGTCTTCCCATTATAACTGTATCCTTGTACAGTCCTGACATCCATGTTTTGTCCTGTGGATGGTGGCGTTTATTGGAGCGTGTATCTAGAGTGGAAAGAGTAGAGGAAATACTATCTTGCACTTAGTTTTACCCAGTGAATAGAAAAAAATGCACCCAACTATACAGCTCATGATATGCATGTAGATACAACATGAACTTTTTTGCAAAGACATAAATTGAAGTGCCTGACATTGTGATAGTCTCTTGTAATTTAATTATATTTTGTTTTTTATTTTTGGAATTAAATTATGGTAAAGGCTGACAACGGAGGACTTATTTTTTTCGGAGCAGCCTTATATAGAATCCTTTTAGTTTGTACTACTATTATTAACTTTAAATTATTTCTTCTATTTGTTTTCCTGATTTGCAGGTTCTTCAGCACATGGAGGATGTCAAGGTCCGAGAGATGCAGATCTTTGACTTCAAGAAGAAGATCGCGGAGGCAGAGACGAAGCTGAAGCAGCAGCAGAACCTGTACGAAGCTGTCCGGTCTGATCGCAACCTGTACAGCAAGAACCTTATCGAGAGCCAGGTAACATTCACATCACAACAAGAATCTTTCCTCCAAAGTCAGGAATCCTAACAACATCAAGGATGATCATAAACTGTATTTCACAAGTTCGTCTCAAGAACGTAGAGAATTAAGTGTTGATTATTATTTTTACACGAGGATAACATTAGAGGCGTGACTCCAGTCTCAATCCCAACAGCTTTTGCGATAGTCACGTGAAGCAGAAGAATGTCCAACGGCTTCCGAAGATCACGCGTGGAGATGAGGATAATGAGGCAGCAATTAGCGAATGTAGAGTTGAGCATTACGATGTGTTCTGCCTGCCAAAGGGAATTCTAAAACAAAGCTGTCTAACTAGCTGGACTTACTTTTCTGCACTCTCGACAGAGCTTAAACTTTACACTGTCCAAACATTTTTAAAAAAATATATTTTATTTGTTAAGAAATTGAACGCTTTATGGACCTTTTCATATAACATGGTTCGTTTTGTACCTTATAATGTTTTTTCTTCATGTGTGTTCGCATACTTGTTCGCGTTTCCGTGCGCATGGCCATATTTATTTTCTTTATTGTTTAATTCCAGGACGAGATCACAGAAAACAAACGCAAGCTGAAGATTATGACTCATCAGATCGACCAGCTGAAGGAGGAGATACAAGCCAAAGAGTCTGCTCTCCTCAAGGAAGTCCTGGAACACCAGCGCGTGGACAAAGAAAAGGAAACGCTAAAGGTGACATTTCTAAACTAGGTGTTTCCATTTTGGGAAAGTTTGTTTTCCGTTAAAGCAGCTTCCCAGTCAAAAACCATTTTTTTCTCTCAAAGTGAAAGGCTGTTCCTTTGTAGCGAGATTAATATACTTGATGATTTCATCATATGACACTGAACAGATTCAGGAGTAGATGTTAGGTGTAAAGGATGGTGTATATGGGTGTATAGCATTGCTTAGTGATGTTGGATGACCAGTGGAGCCCACGTTGGTGTCTCAGATGAGAGACCACTTGTCTCAAACTTTACTGCTAGGATTGTGGCCAATGTTTCCAGTATCTACGTGGTGAAATAAAAGGCCCCCTGTCTAAACTCTTCACTTGTATTAGTGATAGGGAGGACAAAGCGGGTTCTACGGTTTCAAATATTTTGTTACCGAGGTGTGTATGGAGATGTAACATTTCTGAATACTTTGCGGGAGACGGGAGTGTCACGTGTCCCACAATTTGCTTCTGAGATGACAGTTGCCTGCCGTATCCATTGTGTTTAATTTTTTTAAAAACATTTTCGCAGGCGGAGCTGCAGAAGATGAAGCAGCAGGCTGCGGAGAGCAAGGCTTACATCGACGCACAGGAGGCCGAGGAGCGCAAGCTGCTCAAGATCATCGCCGAGGCTGACGCTGAGCGCATGCGACAGAAGAAAGAGCTAGACCAGGTAACTTGTTATACCTGGACCAGGTAACTTGTCACATTCTGGAGCAGGTAACTTGTTACACCTGGACCAGGTAACACGATACAGTACAACTTTATTCGTCATAAGGGCACTAACATTACAAATTGTCACACCTGGGTCATGTCACATCTGGACCAAATAACGTGTCACGCCTATTCTAGTAAGCACACACACACACACACATACACACACACATATATCTAGAAATGATAGTGACCCTGACATCTGCAGGTCATCAGCGAGCGGGACATCCTAGGCACACAGCTGGTGCGGCGCAACGACGAGTTGGCCTTGTTGTACGAGAAGATCAAGATCCAGCAGTCGGTGCTCAACAAAGGCGAGGTCCAGTATAACCAACGCCTGGAGGACATCCGGGTCCTCAAGCTGGAGATCAGAAAACTCCGGCGGGAAAAGACCATCCTGCAGAAGAGCGTGGCCAATGTGGACGACCTCAGGTATGATGAATATCTAGGAAGTGGAGATACAAGTAAACATCTTTGACTGCATGCTTTCGAATAAACATCAAAGTAAAATAAACATAAACATTCCAGCCATTAAAATAGTCGCAGAAACTGCTTAGCTGTTAACACTGCTCTACATTTGATGTCCACAGTACATGATTTTAAAATGTTTGTGCAGTTTATGTCTAAAACTAAAATGTTTAGTAGGTATGTAACCCAGCAATAAGGTAAATTATGTGGATTTGTTAGAGGATAATAGGCATAATGTACAGAGAGCCAAACCCAGTTACATGTCTATATCTTTGTCAGTTGACATCTATTGTGACATCTACCACAAGGAACGCTGTGATAGTGGCAGCTACCAAGCATATCTCATGGTGTTTGTCATGTTTATTGACAAAGGAAACGAGTAATATTGCGACAGTAAAACATTAACTCAAGCCATTGATGTGTGTGTTGGCAGGAGGGAGGTCTACCACATCCAACGGGAGCTTCTGAGGGAGCGCACGCGCTGCAAGGCGCTGGAGGAGGAGCTAGAAAACCCCATGAACATCCACCGCTGGCGGAAACTGGAGGTAAGTCTTCATACGACTACTTTTATTTCTAAACGCAAGAAAGTTACTTCTTGCAGGAGACTGTTATATAAATTTGAAATATTACTCCACGCTAGACAGTACTCACATATGTATATATATAATTAAGTTTTCTGCATGAGCTGAACTGGTCCTGGTTTTGCCTGGGGGTTCGTTTCGACTGCGGCATGCTCACAGACTATGTTTGGCTTGTGTATTTTGTTCTGGAGTCTGGAGAATCCTGAATGCTCACTTTGCCCTTTAAGAGGTGTTATCCTTGTTTTTTTTTTTTGTTTGTTTATTCCTTGTTACTCCTCGAGGAGCATAGGGCCGCAACAATCCATGGCTCCAAGCTGAAACCGTGAACTATGCAGGCCAAATTTTGATGACATTATTTCAGGGGTTGCTCTGTGTGTGTGTGTGTGAGAGAGAGAGAGAGAGTGAGAGAGAGACAGAGACAGAGAGAGAGAGAGACGACTGGTGGTGGCCGGTAGCTTTTGCCCTTTCATCTGCACTTTGAGCACTGGCAGCTTGTTGGGCGAAAGGACATCACCCAAAGGGTCCATCTCTAGTGCTGGCTTATTCGTATTCGCTATGTTTGGGACTATGATCAGGAGAAAACAATGTACAAAATATTATTATGGACCTTTTTAATCGCACACATTTGTTTGGAAAATATTAATGATAATATTCAAAACTTTGCCACCATAATCACCAAAGCAAAATTAATTTCAAATAATAGTTAACAGAGGTATGTTTCATAACAAACTGCAGCACTATAGGACAGATATATAATCCTAAAATAATAGCCGAGAAGTATCACTTAACTCGAAAAAAAATCATGTATTTTTTAATTTCAAAAAGGCATTCGGAAAATTGCTAGAATTATTAATTTGTTAAATAAAATGGCAACATTTGCTGAGTAAATTCTTTGATTTTCTACATGGTATCAAGAATCGAGAAATACTCTGAGACCTTTCATATAGCAAAGATAATATAGTGTACATAGTAAGAATTGATTTAAGTATTCAATTCACCATTATGAAATCAGTTAATATCTTTCTTAGGTCTTCAGTGAATGGACAGATTTTATTTCTTGCCTCAAATATCAGTTTTACAATTTTTTCAGAGTTCAGTGACATCTTGTTGTATGGCTTTCTCTGTCGATATTTCGTAAGTGACCGACTTGTGACAGGAATGAATCAAACTGCTAGGGCTTCAGCAAATGGACACACATTTTTTTTATTATGGTCCTTCCTTCATTGACAGCTTCTAACCAACTTGCGATAATGAATGAAACAATAATTAGTTTTGGCAATGTGCAACGCTGCGAATAATTGATTTTAAAACACAATCGTTTTCACTTGCTGTAGATAAGAAATAGAGGATTGATGAACAGGTTCTTTTGTTCAGACTTTTAAAATGCTGTATTTGCATTTTACCTTTTATTTTTTAAAAAAGTTGCTACTTTTTAAGCGAGTTAGATTGCAGACTATTTCACTCTTACTATGTATTTCGGAAGAGAAGCTGGCAAAACTCATTCTTGGTTATTGTCTGAGAGACAGACTTTAGAACAGCTGACTGTCAGTGTCAGCTTGGTTACTGTCTTAGAGACAGACTTGAGAACAGCTGACTGGCAGTGTCTATGATTAGACAAGTTAGACAAGAACCATTCCTGTTGGAGTAGTACTTCATGTCCATGGAGAAATTGCATTTAATCTGTTTAAAACTATCCACTGTTTATGTCCAAGTTCCTGTCTCGCTGTTAAACACGAAATGCAAAACAACAGTTTGCCAAACATGTTTGCTAAATAAAGTGCAGTGAATGTCAGATGACAAACGGAGAAAGCGAGGCTAATACGAGGCTGTTTGAGAATGTTTTACAGAAAACACCGTGTAGAGAAGCCTTTAGCTTGCACATCGTGTGCTACAGCCTTTAGGATGCAGTCCGTTAGGAACAACATTTAGTTCCCCAAGAGAATTGTCCACCTTACCTCCGTACACTTGCCCCTTGTCCTTTGACAGTATCTCCGACATACCGGCATCCGTAGTCCAACATCACATCAGGGTGTAGCTTTGAATATTTGTGTCTAGTGAATGGAAGAGGTACCCACACACACCCAGGGACTAGTATTTTGTTTTAAAATCCTTTTTTAGAAGTCAGGGTTTGTTTGGGGTGAAAAGTGAACATGTAGTCAGCTCGATCGTGTGATTACACAGACACACATATCATGATTCTCTGGGCCGTCAGCTGAGTTATTTACGAATCTTATTTTTTTTTCTGAATAGTTCTGTATTAGATCGCTAATGGAGGAAGGGAGGAAGGGAGGAAGGGAGAGAGAGAGACCAAATATACACCATTGTAATCATTATTCCAATAATGTAAAAAAGTCGGTGAGATGTTTTTGAGCTGCATATAGTTATTCACTGAAACAAGCAATTTAACACCTCACGACTGCAGCTCTCCAAGATGTAGAGATGAATTTAAAACTGATTATTTCATGTCATTAAATTAGCTTGTAAATTTTAGTTCGAACCTTCTCTCTTTCTATTCTTTTCTCCCTTTTTCCTCTGTTCATAATAACAGCTCGATGTTTTTTTTTCCCATCAGGAATATTCAGATGATCTAAGATGAGTTAGGAAATGATAGTGGGCAGTCAGACGCGGTCTTATTTGTTTGATTGAAAAGTTAATTCATTTTGTCCGTCTAAATTTCAGAACATCCTGTTGTACAAGTTTGTTTATTGTTGGCAACTTGGCTTCGCTGTCACTGTCACGGAAATCTTTGTTTGCATTCAGATTTATTTGTTCCTTTTGTTGTCGCGAAAAATAATCCATGGCCATGACCCTAGTGTGAGCTTTCACATCATCGTTTCCTGGACACAAAAGTCACCTGCTCTTGTCGAAGTTTGCACAGCCACTCTGTTTTCCTCTAGTCTTTGTCCTTCTTTCTTTTTCACACAAGTGCACGCACTCTTTCAATCACTCGCTCACCACGGAATCAAACCTACAGACACATATGAGCACATCCAGGTACACGACAATGCATCTAACATCAGAGATGGGGTAGCTGCATTGTCATGAACTTAAGCTTTCCACACAATAATTAAAAGCGCTAATCAACACTTATCAGATATATGTTGATAATCCCTATTCGGCACATACTAAATAAAAACTGTACGTTAGTAAAACCATATTCAATATTTATTTTTAAACCAAACTGCTGGCATCTTCACGAATGTCCAAGTGGACTTAACGGACTGTTATTTGTGTCCAGGGTAGCGACCCCTCTACCTATGAGATGCTACAAAAGATCCACACACTGCAGAAGAGGCTGATTCAGAAGACGGAGGAGGTTGTGGAGAAGGAACTCCTCATACAAGAGAAAGAGAAGCTATACCTAGAACTGAAGCACATCCTGGCAAGGCAGCCTGGACCGGAAGTGGCCGAACAACTCCAAATCTACCAGCAGACATTGAAGGAAAAGACAAAGCAGATGAAGGTAAGCCATGGCAGAGGCAAGGCACGATTCATTCCGCTTCTATCGATTTCTCTCTGTGACAGAAAAGTGGGTTCGTCAAGGGGTAATTATTTATCTGACACGTGCGGAGGAGAGATGAAAGAGAATGCTTCTGGTGGTCTTCTCGTGTGGGCGCCATTCACTGGCTGTTATTTTTTTGTTGTTGCTGTCCTTATGGTCTTGAGTAGCACTTCACAGGCTGCTGGGTAAAGGGTCTTCCTAATCAAACTTGTTAAATATGCGAATGTGCCAAATGTTCTCATGTAGCGCTTTGCTGTCCATCATAATGACCTCATCTAGATACGGTGAGCCACTCTCAGTGAAATCTTCCTACAGACTGTGGGAAGCTGTGGGTTCTACTTTATTATATTTGCTTGCAGCTTTCACCTCCTTTTGTCATTTGCAGTATATAATCGGCTAATTCATGAGCATCCGATACAAACAGAGAACTTTGGAATTATGGGATGTCCTGTGGTGACGTCAGTAGGGTGTTAATGCCCGAGAACCAGTCTGTAAGATGTCCTCTTGTTGTCTTTCCACAGGCAATGGCCTCTGAGCTGAACATGTACGAGTCTCAAGTGAGTGAATACAAGTACGAGATCGAGCGAATAGCCCGGGAGCTGCAGGAGGTGAAGAAGAAATACTTCATGCAGAAGAAAAAAGAACAGCAAACTAGGTAGGTATATGTGCAGCCACAGTCTGCAGTTTGTTTCTGTGGTTACATGTGATGTGATGTGGATAAGTGGGCTTACTCTCTCTTTCTCTTGCTCTCTCTCTCACACATACACACACACCTACATATACACCCAGATCTGCTGTGTGTTCTTTTTAAAGTGTGAGTACAGAGTGCTGGATCTTGATGGAACGTGGATACGTGTGAAAGTCAGTGTGCACGTGAATAGATGCTACACGGTGACCCACGGGTGTAAGAATTCCTGTATTTTGTATTTATATATTAAAATCACTGATTCAACACAAACTAAGGGTTTTAGCTCCTTTGAACCCCAGGAATTAATAATATAGGCCTGCATCATGGAACCGGCACCAAATTCGTGTTTATGAAAAAGCCGAGAGAAACGACTGTAAATATTGTAATGGTCTCAACATTTTCTTTGTTCAGTAGAACTATTTGAGGGACTTGCTGGTTGTTGATAGAAATATGTTTGTGTCTGGGCTTTCTTGGTAATTAATCCAACGAAGTATCTTTTCTATTTTAAACATAATCTCAGTGGATTAGTATTTTATCTTTTAATGTTTTGTATGTAGAGAATGCATGGTTTTGTCTACGGTGTAAAAGCCTTAGCCAATGAGAGAGCTAGGAACATATGTTAATTATGGATCTGTGACAATTTGGATCCCATTTTGTCCATGAGTGTTTGTTGGCTTATATCTCCATAATAAAAGCGAGATACTGACACATATTATGGGGAAGTAGCATCTTGCTCTGAGCTTTACCCGGTCATTAAGAAACCAGGTGTGTACCCGACTAGATCTTTAACATCTGGTCTGTCGGCATGCCATTTCTTTTCTTCCTGGTTCATAGACCTTTCATTCTCGAAATTTGAACCTATTTATAATTTTCGTCTGTTTTTGCTTGTCCTTCACTAGTGTTGGAACCCTTCATGCAGTGTGTGTGTGTGTGTTCGCGCGCGTGCGTGCGAGAGAACTGAATACTTGTTGAGGGTACTTTAAACTGACCAGTTAAGATTTCTCCCAAAACTGAAGGCTTACATTCAATTGATGTTGGAGGCCTATACGGCAACACTTTAGTTGTTTTTTTAGCTGCTGGGCTGTACAGTAGGGACTACATTGCTGGGGTCAACGCGTTGTGAGACGGTCCTCGGGCGCCGTAAAACGTCTCAAGAGGAAACACGTTGATGTTCATTGGTCCTTTGAGGGATGGAACTATTCTTGTCGGCCAAGCTCGGGCTCAGAACCAATCGATTCTCATCACATTCTTCAGTCTTCAGACCACTTTTGCGCAGTATTTGCATTCAACTCAAGCTGCTGGACATTTCAAGTCTTCGTCGGCATTTAACACAATGGTAGACCTTGACACTGAAATATTAGCTTCTTTGCTTCTTTTAGTACGAAGTCACTCGGAAGACAAAGCTGTGCCATGCTGAATGACAACAACAGATGCAAGTAGCATCTTCTTCCACTTCCCCCTCAACACACTGGCCAGGCTGGCTGTTATTGTGTTACATATAAGTATTACTCAAGCTGCTCTGTGTAGAAATCACCGAAGGATCACCGTCAGTGGGCTGAGAGAAGCCAGACAGGCAACACTTCAGGTTGATTAATATATTAATAAGTTGATTAGACATTACTACAATTGGTTAATGTATTAATACAGTTAAAAATATAATAATACCATTGATTAATACATCCGTGAGTACACACTGGACACAATAGGTGACTCATTCGAATCCAAACATGCTCATTTATTAGAAGGAGTAATCCAAGAGAAATACCTGTGTATTTTTAATTTTGTAGGTTCATCTTATCACTAAAATCAACAAGCGTTTATTTCTGTAATAATTACTTTTGGGTTTTATGAGCTTTCACGTTTTATTTTCGTGTTAAAAAATGTGTGTACGGCTTGAAGTGTGGATTATGTAATAATAACAGCAACAACAACAGTTTTTATTAATGAAAAATATTATTATTAACAACACATCTGGGATTTCCTGGCTTGGCAGTGAGCTGAGTGAGTTAAAGTGCAAATAAACAAACACATCATGCACATATTGAAGTATACACAGCGTGGAGGGCTAAGGAGGGATGCTGACCATCGGGTACTTGAGACATTCAGTTCTGAAGGGCGGTGAGGTGCTACAATTACCAACAGGCACTGGAACCGGAAAAAAAAAGCGGCGCCCACTTTGTCTCATTTGATACAGGAGGTCCCCAGAAACAGACCGTATCGTCTGACCCTCCTAGAGGTCAGGGGTCAACATCCTACAAGGATGTCCAGCAGCAGGCGGGGACGAAGGCGGCATAGCGTTGGTGATGTAGTGGAGGCGACCCCTGGCTGTCAACATGGCCGCTCACAGACCAGTGGTACAATACAGTCTTTGTGCTTGTGGGTTGAAAGCAGATGGATGCACTTTAGCAGCCACGGATAAGGCAGAACAAAAGTCTAAATTATTTTTTTTAACATCAGGGTCATAAACTCAGCCCGACATTTCAGTCAATACTTCGCGTGAGCTCAGTTCGTTGTACTTAATGAATACAAATGCAAAAAACGAACACAGTTTTATATATTGGCAGTTAGGCAGTCTGGTTTTATAAAGGTACAGTAATTATGACCATGATTAAAGGTCAGAAACCTATATTTTAAGCTCTCTTTTCGTGTTATTTCTCCTTATTACTGGCAAACGAAGGTAGGAGCATGAATGTAGGGATCATGATGTAGGTTTGGAGGCTGGATCCTAATTTAGGCTTGGAAGCTGCAGATTGGACCATGATCTAGGTTTTCAGGCTGCAAACAGCATCACGATGTAGGTTTAGGGCTGCAGGATGAATCGAGCTTTGGAGGTTGTTTTCACGAGGGTTTCAGATGTTGAACGCAAAGAATTAACCTCTGGATGTAAGGTCTTCATCAAAGTTTGTCGTAGCATGTGAGAAGGACCATTTAGTTTAGATAATACCTAGTCCTGAACTTTATCTACTGCTCCTGTGTGTACAGTGTGTTGGAGTCGCGTGCTTTGTCTACTGAACATTGTAAATGCACGTGTCCTCCTTGTCCTCTACACCGCCCACGTTGATGCACTGGTGTGGTGGCAGGGACAGATAACCCGTGTTTTGCAGCCGCTGATGGCCTAACCTTTTGCTCACAAACTTCCGTTGTTGATGCTGCCCAATATTTATTGGAGCAGATGGTGGGTCTGGTTTCAGGAGACTGACCAATTACCTTCCACGAAATGACCCCATGCGTTACATTTCGTCTTCAGATATTTTATATTCGTTAGGAAACGAGCGGTCGAGAGTTTTCTTGGATATTTTCTCCATCTCACAGTTTTAATAAAATAATACTGGTTTAATTCTGGGCTGTCGCCATAAAATTTTCAAGATTGCTTGCTTTCCCAGAACTGTCGTTTCCGCTTGGCAGTGCAAAGTTAAAAATCTGAAAAGTTTTGTTTATAAGTGAATGATTACTCACTTTCTCTCAAACACATGCAGTGTTCAGTTAAAAAACAAAATTCCGCCTACGTTAGCATTTTGTGTCATAAAACTTCACATTCTAATACAAAATAGATAAAATAGTTTTCGAGCTCACATATTCAACATTATTTAATACAATCGTTTTAATATATTATTATAAATTATAAAGCTGTATTTTCCTGGGGATTGTTGGTGATGGGGGAGGGAGTAGGTTAAATGCGTAGATTGTATATCTATGAAGTGTTTGTTGATTGTGTGAGTTAAAATGATCCAAAGATGACTGAAAACTAGTATTTCGAAATGAAGGAAAATTCAATGACAAATTTGTTATCTAATTCTATGGAGTGTATTACAGTTGACTGTCTAATGTGGTGTGTTACAGTTGAATGTCTAGTGTTGTCCTGTGTGTTACAGTTGAATGTCTAGTGTGGTCCTGTGTGTTACAGTTGAATGTCTAATGTGGAGTGTGTTACAGTTGAATGTCTAACGTTGTCCTGTGTGTTACAGAGAGAAGGAGAGAGCCCTGGCTCAGGTGGGTGGCCCCACCATCATGCCCCAGCGCACGGACCAGCCTCGTTTCACTGGCGGCGGCTTTAACCTGAAGGCCGCCAAGACGGCTGCTTGATCGTAAAGACTGGAACTGTCGTGACCACCTGTCGCCTTCCGCTGTGTCACGTGGCCAAGACAAATGAGAAGTGGACCGTAGTCAGAGACTGTTTGTACAGTTGCAGCCGCCATCGTGTACGGCTCGCACGAACGCAAACGCACAAAACCTGCACACACACACACATACACACACACGACCAACTACACACACACACTTGACCAACCTACCCAACTCGAAACCCCACTCACCACCGCACACACGCACCACACGTGATCGTGCATGCACGCATTTCAGCTGACGAGTGTTTTAAAAGTATGGACCTGTATATATAAAGGTAGATATACGAGCCTATATAAAAATCATTCACAATTATCACTATTTTGGGATACTGGCCATCCCGCGGCTGTGATGTTAAATGTGTTTTTTTTTTCCTAAACGTTCCTTGCTGGAAGGTGGCTTAGAATTTCTATCTTCATTTTGAGTTTTTTTTTAATTGTTAAACTGAGTTCACAAGGATTGTACGCAAAGGAAACACCATTCTCTTGTAACCATCGCCTGATGAAGATTCGATGTTTTCATGATCTTCAGGGGCTTAATGGAATATTTTTTAATGAAAGGTTTACGAGTGGAATGTCCTGTAGCAATGCAATTGGAGACAGGACCACATTTGTGGCCAGAGATGTCCCACATGAAGCCTGTGATATGCAAAGCTATTTTCAATTGTAATTCATGTGAGGCGATGTCCTTGAGGTCATCGATTTTGTGTTCAGCGATCCACGCACTGAATAAATCGATGAGGAAGCTGGTGGCCTGTGTCTGTTTTCTTTGAAAATAATGTTATCATCTCACGCATTGTCCGGACTGCTTCTCTGCTTCTAACCCTCCAGCCCCACCTTCCTGTGGGGTGTCTTCTCCCACTCCTCCATCTCTCTAAGTTGGGTTTCCATTTTCCTCAATCGGATGCACGAGCGTTTCATTTAACCCCTTCTCCTCGCCGAAATGTTGACAATTCTGCCAACGGCGCACAGGATCCACAGCGACTGATAAGTTAACATTCCTGAATTTCTATTCCCCATCCCTCATCATTTATTTTTTCTGTTTTTCCACATTCTGTGCGTCCTGGCTATCAGCCTTTTCGTCTGTGTCTCGATGACTTCCTCTCGCGTCTCTGACGTCATCAAGATGACATACGATTGCAGTTATGGACAGGGTAATGTTTGTAATATCAACTGGGGTTAGGAGGTTACAAGTGGCATTACCAGGCCTTAGTGATTTAATGTCCTCGAAATTCTTGTTTGTCGATTTGAGCACGAATTGTCGTTAAATACTCATGCTTAAGAATCATGCCTTTGGAAGAAGCTGTGAATAGCATGAGCTGTCGCTGATGGCAATGTTGGGATAGAAAACATTTTTTTTTTTTTTTGGTGTTGTTTACTTTACGTGACAATTTAATCTCATAGATTAGCCGGAAATTGTTACTTAGGTGAAGACGAAAAGTTAAACTTTGGAGCACTTGACACTTTTACAGATGCAAGGCAGAGCATAGTTCTTGACGCATGCTCATAAGACATTTGAATAGCCGTACGTTTGTGAGTTTTATATATTTCCCTTTTCATCGACCAGCTCACATTCATATAATTTATCTCAGCCTAAGCGTCTAATATAAAATATATTGCTGAGATAAAGACGTGTAGAAGACATAAACAAGCGGCCGGACCCACGCACACTCGTCTTCTCGTTCTTCCTGCCTTCATCTCCAGTCTTTCTTTATTACCATCTTTCCATCCGGGGGACCATAGTTATTGACTTTTTCCCCCCAAAGTTACGAATCAAACGCTTTGGCTAATGGTATTTGAAAATGTCTGCATAGTCATAGAGATATAGACAAACATTTGATAAGATTGGCATAGTATTTACATGACGGTTGAATAAAAATTGGATCAAATGTTCGTCCATGCGTTTTCTCCGATGAACAAATCAGACAAATATCGTAAAACATTGGAGCAAGTTTTGAAAAAGTTTTGTGTGAAGATCACAGGAGACAAATGGTTTTGGGAAGAACTTTCAGGACATGAAACTTTTAGTCAACATGCTGAACGAACTCCAAACTTGTTTCCCATGACAACGGGACTTGAAGGCACTTTAGAGGTTTGAGACCTCAGCACTTCCATAATCGGTTAGGAATGGCCTTTAGGGGGGCACTAAGCTGTGGAACTTGTTTTCTTCCATCCGCAACATCCAGTTAAAGATGTGGACTGCAGAGATTTCGCAACTTTCTCCCACAGATGACCCGCAGCTACAGTTCAGCATCGACCATGATTAAAAGTTTAGTAGTGCGTAACTGCGGTAATGAGCAAAGAACCTTGTAGATATGCTTCTTAACTCCAGTCGTGTGCCGACAGGCTGTAAAAAGTTTTTTTCCCTTCCTGTAATGATAGATGGCGATTTTTACAGTGAGGTGTCACATAACGACCTCTGGTGAGAGATATTAATTTATGGAGCGTAATGGCAGCAAAAACATAAATACATGTAAATCACGGGCTATCAACCAATAAATCATTTTTATGAAGCATAGCCTTGGCTGCCATATTTCTCTGTCTCTCTGTCTCTCTCTGTGGTGGGGGTGTTGATTATTTGTGTGTGTGTGCGCGCGCGCGCGCGGGCACAAGAAAAGAGAGTATATTATTGTTTATCACGATGTTGCAACAATCGCAATGTTTAACCGGACGCACAAATCATTGCACAGTCAACAACACTTACAGACCTGTCAATGCTATACTGTAGAAATATTGCTAAAGGTCAGTGTACATGCAAAGATCACCGGAAAAAAAAATTCATGCCGAGACAGCTGAAATACATCAGTCAGTGAAAATAACAAATGAATCAAGAGTCAAAAATCACTTGGTCAGCTAAAATTAGATACCCAGATGAACATAAACATCTCAGAGAAAACAAGTTTCACCAGAGAACGTTCTGCGTGGCTGCCTTTTGCCGAAGAGCCTTAATTAAATTCTCGTCAGGGTCAATAGGTCTTCAGACTTTGGCCTCGTGCCATCCGGGTCCCGCAATGCCTTACCGATCCCTGATCGCTCGGCCTCAATAAAGGAAAGCACGCCCTTGTATAATTGGCTGAAATTTGTGGAGGTCAGACACAGTGGACAGTCCGTCGGACTTGCCCCCAAAAATATTTAGTCTCCGGCGAGGACAAAGGGCGGTCTGTGGCGAGGACAAAGAGCGGTTGAGAGACGGAACCGGATTGCCGGAGTTTCTTTAAGCGTTGAAGGACAGCGTTGTAGATGGCGCCCCGACGACTTAATAAGGGCACGTCAGGCCAGAGAGAACAACGGCCTCTCGTGCTTTCATCTTTCTAAGACATAGAGAGAGAGAACGTGGGAGGCAGAGGTGGATAGTGGGAAGGGATTTGCAGACGTCTTGTGTTCGTTCGGCCAGCGAAAGGTTGAAGAGGATCGCGTTCGTGGTTCACGGTTCAAGGAGGGAGGTTCACGGTTAGAGGTTTCTCAAATAGGAAGTGAGAGAGTGGGGGGAAAGAAAACTAAACTAAACACTTTCAAACTATCAGTTAAACTGTTTATTCTTTATCAGAAACACTCTTGGAACATAAACATTTCGATGCTTAAAATGTTAATAGTGGTGTCATTATTACTACTAGGCTATGTGAGCAGAAAAAGCAAAACAAAAATACAAAGGAGATGCGGAAATGTAAACGGTTGTGTTTAAAAATATCATTCTTTGTCGTACATTGACAGTTACACACATTTACTATTACACGAGTTTGTTATTAAATCTCTAGGTTCAGTAGATACCAAGGAATAACGGAGAACCAGCCCCCCCCCAAAAAAAAAATAAATAAATAAAAACCCCAAAAAATAAAACAAAAAAAGAAACAAACGAAGAAAGCAAAAAACAAAACAAAAAAAAAAACAAAACAAAACAAAACAAACTAACAAACAAAAACAAACACAAAAAAAAAACCAACAAAAAGACAAGCAACAGTAGGAGACGCTGTCGGTAAGTTCCATTGCCTTTCTGGTAAGCGGATTGATGATGGATTACAATTAAAGGGTAGGTCATAACAATTATTAACATATTTCGGTATCTGTGTTAGAGAGAAAAAAATTGGGTCGGGACAGATAGAAGTAGATCATGTTTGTCCAAATATAGCAGACAGAAATCTGTATCGTCATAACAAATCGCATTTCGATTTATCTCGCACTTTTTAGTCTATATTTATTTGTGACCCCACCCCACCTCCCCCAAAAAACTAATAAGAGCGTCTTAATGTCATCTAAACGTCGTTCCTTTTCCTCAATACTTGGATTCCAGTTTTTACACATTTGTCAAAAACATCCAAAGCCATCGCACCCCTACTCTATCTCCCCCATTTCGTATCTGAGGCAGTTGGTAAATAGCTACACAATGGTGTCTGCGGAATGATGTTTGTGGGCAAAGAGCTCCAGAGTGGATATTTGTTGAAGTCCTGGTATCCCCCGGTCGATGGGGAACTGGGACGGAGGAGTGACAAGAGCAATCTCAGGGGCTCGTTTCATGGACGCTCGAGGCAGGCGGTACACGTTCTTAGTTGCAGTCTGTCCACAAGCCAGTCATTTCACCACGAGGGCCAACCGTTGCTGGACGGTCCGCAATCACAAAACTGTCAACCACGGTACAACTCCGCGTCTACCGCCGTCCACGGACTCACTGCTCCTCTGCTGCCCAGTTGAGGGAAATCACTCGAAATAGCCAGAAATTATTCATCCTTCTTCGAGGGAAAGGTTAAGATAACGAAAATATGTGGTGACAGACGAGTACTCTCATCATTGCTTCAGCGTCTGAAGCGTCACGCTCCTTCTTGCTCCCCAGATAACCCTCCAAACTGACGATGCGTTTGCATAGACCAGTTAGTTTAGTTTAGTCCTTGTTACTACCCGAGGAGCATAGGGCCGCTTGCATAGACCAGCAAAATATGTTTATTCGCAGACCACCTCATACATTAATTCCGAAATAGCACTGGTAAAATCACTTCTTCGGCATTTTTTCCCCTTAAAATTGGCGGACAAGGGAGACCTTTTCTGTTTGCTCCCGAGGGCGATGCCCTGTTAAATAGCCCTCGGAAAATTAAGTGTAACCTCGAATCCGCGATGACCCGGCAGAAATGTCGTCTCCGCAATGTAAGTTTGAAGGGTTATCTAGACAAACAGCTGAGATTGTGACATCAGAGGTAGTCAGGTGCGGAGGGACAAGCCGTCCACAGACAGCATAGTTGATCAGCTGTAACAGGTCCCAAACGAGATGACAAATGATCATCAAAGAATCATGAAGATGAAAGTTCAAACGATATCCAATAAAATAAACAAACAAACAAACAAACAAACAAGCAAGCAAAAAAATCAACAAAACAAACAAATGCACAGTCACCTCACTCTTACCCGGAAGATCCGCGGGTGCTCATTAATGATGGATATGACCACTCTCCTGAATGAGGTACAGGGCTGCGTGATGAATCGTGTCTCACTGCTTCTATCCCTGGCAGAAGGCATCTTTCAATGTCATTTTGTTTGAATGGGCGATGATAGACAAGAAATTCCCTTTTGTGTCACAACCTACAAATGTACCTCTAAGCAAAGCGGAAATGGGCTCAAATCGTTCAAAATTTGCGCAGTTCCAAGGTTTTAGTTGCATGTGACCATGTGGGAGGAACATGAGCTCAAGGTTTTAGTTGCATGTGGGAGGTACATGCGCTCAGTCCATTGAACTCGGCTTTGACAGGAGTCGTCCCAGGAGACCCTGCGCCGCCATGTTTCGCTCTGCACAATTTCAATCAGCTCTTCACCTACAGTCCCCGTGTCGGGGGGATGGCCTGAACTGCCTGTCTCTTCAATTGTAATGTGCTAAAGATGACGCTGGGAAACTGCAGTCACAGACGATTCTATAAAATAAGTTTAACTTTACAAACTAAAAAGAGAAAACCCTTGCTGGGGAAGTGAATAGTATTTAAGCAAACTACAAAATGTTCAGGGTTAGGGAAGATTAAAAGCCTCTTGAAGATATTTGTGATTCCCTTACTTTGCAAGTTTTATTGCTGGACGCATGCACACACCTGAGGCAACACACATGTCATGAAAACTTCATGATTTGTTTGAGACTGCCATGAGTTGTGGCAGGTCTCGTGTTGTCTCGTGTACCAATGGTGTCTTGTGTCTGACGTCTTGTATCTGACGTCGTGTGTGCGTCATTTAGTCCACGTCATTTGAAGCAGAAAATGACGTCATATTAAAAAATAAAGCATTTGCTTTCAAAATGGCGAAGTGAGCCATCTTCGTTATGACTCTCTCAGTGACATTCCTCTCAACTTCTGCCTCTTTGATTCATCTACAAATCTCTTCATCCTCATCGTCGACCGTTGTGTGTGTATATATATATAATACATCGTGCGTATGCAAGGTAAGTGTACGTGCGTCTGTTACAGAGATATATGCAACAATAGTCAATAGTGACCAAGAAATCACGTGACAGACGAAGTGAGAGACGAAGTTTCCATAAGCTGTGCCTGGAATTACTTTCTGCGATTGTCGACCGATTATCATACTCTTCCATCATCGGCAATGGTGAGTCATGAATGGCGGTAAGATGTCTAGGGTGGCGATCAGATAAGAAGTATGGAATGCATTTTGCAGGCTATGAGGGATTAGCAAACTTTTCTAGTCGACTCTATGCCAAGACAAACGGCTTCAGTCGACTATGCTAAACCAGTTGTCCTTGGTCAACGACATTCTTCACCTGGTGAAGTGACCCCAGTGACGACAGGTCAGATGCCGTCACGGTTAAATAAAAACACGAGTTTGTAAACGTTGCATGGTATAGAAATGCAAATCTCATTAATTACTTGCTGTGAGTGGCTGTATCAGTATTTCTGACCGACTGGGGTTCATCACCAACATGAACTGTGCGGACCAACACCAGGAACCCATTATTCTCACAAACCATGTTTGCATGTTTAGACTGCACGGCCACGTCGGAAGACAAAGCAGTGACAATGGCGTGGAGTATTTATTAGCGGTCTCTGAAACTTCTTTTTATGATGAAACTTCCACAGTCGTGACCGCAAACGAGCTCTTGAATTAAGCACAAGCTGAAAGGTTTCTTCCTCCCCACGCTCCCCTTTCTCTCTCTCCCAGACAATGCACAGTCGTGAATTCGGCGGCAAGATGTCTAGAGTGCTGATCAGATAATAAATATGGACTGCATTTTGCAGCTCATATGGGAAGCTGCGTAGATACTCTTAGTCCCTCGTGTGATTGCTATAAAAATCCATGCGTTGAAAAATATTCTGGGAGTTTTTGCGTCCAGCAGATGACAGGAGAGGAGCAAAGCCCAGATTTAAAAGCTCCACAAATGATTGGAGATTTCTCGGTGTGTATGCAGAGAATCATGCCACCACATATAGAATATAGAGTCCACTTTACCTTTCCATTTCTGCGGTTTCTACCTGGAACCTACTAGAAGGCGCAGTGTGGAAACACGCTCAAGTGCCGGTACATGTTCATGGAAGAAGTCTTCTCCAAAGGAAATGTTATTCCAGTACTCCATTTTTATATTCTCGCAATCTTCTTTATAAAGTAAAAAGACATGTATTTCAGATACGCTGTATAAAACATGTCGGGTATGCATAAAATAGTCCATCATGTCCTTCACAGATTATATATTACCATTCCTTTCCGTCGTACAAGTAAAAATATCTGCTCCTCCTCCTCTCCCTTGTGTCTTTGTTCTTGAGGTATTGGTTATTGAACTTGTGATGTGGTCTGGCTGCTTGATCAATCAGCTTAATCTTGAAGACTGCCACTAGGAGCTGGTGGCCTGAAGCAACATCTGCACCTCTTCTCACTCAGACATCTTGGAGACGCCTTCACTTTCGAGCTACTGTTATATGGTCTAATGGTTTTCTGTCTGGCTATCAGGGGAAGTCCAATGTTGTCTTGTGTGTCTTCAAATGTTTCTTGCAAGGGAGGGTCTTGAAAATAGTTTGAAATGAGACAAAGTCAATGTAGGGTCTTAGATACAGAAATGTAAGGAGGTTCTACACCACACATCATCGTTTCATAAGTCCCGACCGAGTGTGTCCGGTGTGCAGTGAGAACTAAAAGGATAGGGGTTCAAATCTCGTATCAAACCGCTCTTTGTCTGTGGCACCTGTTTGTAGGTCTGGACCAGGGAGGTGGGGGGATTCAATCAATTACCCCCAGGTAATTTTCTCCCCTACTCCATCATTCCTCCCTCAGACATCATAGTGAAAAATCGTCTCTAGGGTAAAACAGTCACCAACCAACCAGCCCATCGTTCTTATGAAAGAGTAAGTGAAAGAAAAAGAAAGACAAAAATGAAAAAAGAGAAACTTTTAAAAGTATAAGAATCAAACATTTTTTTTCCTGTGGAAATCGATAAGCTGAGGGAAGAGTTTTTCAAAGCAGACAAAAAGTTTTTTTCTTGATCACATCAAAAGATTTTGAATCATTGCTAGTAAAGTTTCTCTCTCAGTTTTTTTCGTTTTCGAACATTGAATACGCTTGGAGTTGAACACAGTTTTTTGTATAATATTCGTCTACATCCCCATAACGAGTGAACTTTGCCTTGTCTCCTGTAAGAAAGACGGAGACAAAAATCAACGATTTGACCATAAGATATTTATATATAAAGCTGAGCTAAACTCGAAATAAACATTACAGGTGTTACGAGAGCAGTCCTACCGGCGCTGTAGCTAAAAGGTTCAGAGAAAAAAAAAAAAAACATTTCCAGACGGAGAAAAGAACCTTAGATTCAGACAGCTCCAAACGAGCTTCAATCACAGCTAATCATCTTCATACCTCTGTCATCCGCCTACAGGAAATCAAACGCCATGTAAAAAGTTGCAAAGGTCAGATGCGTGTTTTTAATCATCGAATCTCTAAGCATGGTGAGTATTTATAGCACTCAAGAAATTCTTCATCTGTCACAGACACGAAATCTTGTATGGGCACAGTAAACATTACATGAAATTTATTCGATTCCTTATATTTAAAAGATTTGGACACACCAGAAAAGCAAAGCTTGAAACGCGAAATTATTTCGAAACCTTGTTTTTCCTGTTTGACACGTGACCTACACTGCAAACTTTCCTGAAACAGTTTGACAAACATGTTTAGCTGTTGTTGGCAGCCTGTTTGCCACTCAAGTTGTTTATAAACTGGATATGAATTATGGGTCCAGTTACTTATTTTTCTCTTGTAAAATACTTTTTCGAAGAGACAAACCTCAGGTCTGCACTGTCGCGTACCACCCCCCAGCGTCCACGGAGCACGCTCAAGGCCACTCACACAGCAGGCCAAACACACTCAGTCACTCAGCCGGAGGCAGGATGCGACTTTCTTCTCGAACCCGTGCAAAGCGAAGACCATGACAAAGACGGAAAGAACGACACAAATACGAAGTTTAATCAAAAAAAAAATATATATATACCCAAACACCCCAATACCTAATAAAACCAAGAAAAAGAAAATACCGATGCGAGTACTCACAACAACAAAAAAAAAAAACAAAAACAAACCAACAACCAGGTACTGCACTCCTGCAAAGAAAATAAAAACAAAGCGCAAACGCGCACAAATTATAACACAGCAGTAAAAAAAAAAAAAAAAAAAAAAAACGCGCACCGCGGCCCAGTACAGTCAGTTAAACGTACTTTCCCCTGAGTCTTTAATTCTTAACACAGAACAGGGGCTTGAGGCGCTTAGTACACAGTCTCAGGAGCTGTTCACAGTACAGTTCCCTTTCTGAATGCAGGTGTAGAACCCGTAGACGTAGACGTCACAAATGAAGAAGTGCAGAATGGTTGATTATATCTCAGACGAATGCTCGTCGAACAACAGGGCGTGGAACCAGGACATAAGGCACGCACGCATAGCACGTATACACAGGAAGTACACAGTACATACACACCAAGGGCGTGCACCCCGGACATACACAAAAAGCCCGGCTTATGTTAATGACCGACGGTCACCCCGAGAAGAAACGGAAGCACACTCCCGTAGACGTTAGATGTCACAGCTCAGACTCCAGCCTTCTCAAAAAACTCTCCGCTCTACTCAGCGCCTTGGTAAGAAAATCTCCCACCAGCAGCGACCAGCCCTCGACCAGCTCTCTCAAGACGTAGCAAGACTGTGACGTCAGGTGCTGCAATAGACAACGGGCGAAGGCCTTGACCTCTTCCCGCGAACCGGACAAAACTAGTCTGAAAACACACGTTAACTGTCGTCTGCTGTGAGCTACCTCTCCAATACAGGAGCGTCCCCCCGCGCTGAGAGAGATGCAGACCTAGACGAAATCATGACACGTGACATGTACCTCAGGCACTATCTGGCTGCTTGCTGTGGAGATGTGAAGAGGGGAACTTGCGTCGCTTCAAAACTTTATGGCGGAGATGATGATGATGATAGCGCTTTTCCCCACTATTAAAGATGGAACTCACAGCGCTTTACTAAAAACATGTACCGGTTATTAAAATCGCAATGTGTTGGTTCGCTATGTTTGCTGTGTCTTAGGAAATATCTGCGTTTCTTGCACCACAACGTTTTAAGCTTTAAGATTTCATTGCTAGAACAGTGCGGTCAGTACTATACTTCCACAATAAATTAATCATTAATCACTCATTTAGTCTACAATTACAACTTAGTTCCTCGAAGTGTTAATATGCGAAGGTACGAGAAGGCCGCACTTACTACTAATTGCGCCATTCTGTTTTCTCACTCATGTGTTTGATCCACACCTTCCTTCATTGCTTTATTTCCTTGGTTTATATATATATATGTGTGTATATTTATGTATATACTGCTCTTATAAGCCGTTTGAAAGCCATAAAAATCTGTCGCGCACATTTTTCCCAAACGGCGGACTCGAACGTTTGTTGTGCGACCAGTCGTCCAAAAATCAGTTTGGGAAACGGTTGGCAAGCGGGTTTTCGTATCCGCTGTTTTCGAAAAAAGGTTTTGCCAAAACGTTTTTAGTTTGTCGTGTCAGGGCCATTACACAAGTGAAATGCCCAATATTTTCGAGGTAAAACTTGTTTGATTCTTTTTGCGAGGTGAGGCTTGCGATACTAGTTTATTACAGGTCAGCAAGTGCAAGCATTTTAAGTTCGTTCGACATCAATTCAACCGCAAGAAAATTGCATGACAACGTTGTGATATCGGTCATACAGGAGGCTGGAAGGATGTCACCATTCTTCTTGTTTATCTGATTTATATTGTAATGTTCAGGTCTGGTTTATGTGTTGTCTTACGAATCCCTTTCAGACAGGTTGTAACTCCATATATATATCTATAAAGAATGTATGCTGGTTCTTCAGCTTACATATATATTATATAGCTTTAAGAAAAAATATAATTACCATGACAATTCATAAAGGTGGCAGCACAGAGATTTGTATCGAGGTGACAGAACGTCTGTGGGCGTTAATCCCACTTTCACGAAAACAACGAAAGTAAGGAAATCTGTGAGGAGATCAATGAGCACAAAACGAAAACATTTTGAGTCATAGCTTTTCTAGTGAAATTCATGCAGATGAATGAAATTGGTATTCTTAATTTAGCTTTTTCTGCGATTCACAATTTTGTAATTTTTTTATGTTTCATGTATTTCAACATGGCTGACACATATGTGGAGTAGAAGAGAAGAGCATCGACTTCAATAAATATTGTCCACTGTCTCCCCAATAACCGTAAGATCACGGACCTACACTTATCTTGTGTCTAGGGGTAGGTGGGTGCGTGTGAGAGAAATGGGATGAGCTAGCATCTGCTTCCGGCGGAAGACCATCTGATCCGAATCCATAAACAACAAGGGCTTGTATGGAAATCTCGAGATGGAGGTTTCGCACAATCACCGCAGGTCTTGCAGAAAGTGGGGCAGAAGTCCAAAACTCGGTGGCAGATTTTTTTTCCCTGACCAGATTGCCCCTGCCTCTGTGTCTCCTTGGCTCCCCAACCATTATCGAGCTAGGTGGCGCTGGCGTGTGCCAGTTTCCGGACTGAGGCTTCGTGCCCTCGACCTGTGACCCGTGACGTAGGTGGCACCCACATTCGCCGACTTTGAGTGCGCGCACATACCCAGGGTCATCGACCGCATTCTGTCCACGTGACGCACCCAAGGGCTTCGCTTTATTGATGTTTTGATCATTGTTTAAACTTGCTAATGAAGGGTCACTTTCTTTTCTTTACGGTGTCGCTGACAAATCATCCCCTCGCCCCACTTCTACCTCACACCCAGGCCATGATGGAAAGTTTAAACCACGTCTTGGTCACTTATCGATGTTCATCATCCCGTCGTCTTCAATTTGTAATGGCAATTACCTCTCTTGTTGATAAGCCGGGTAATAGCTGCATGCGCCGAACCCTCTGTTGTGAATCCCGCCAGCTGCCACAAAGCCCGATGAGACCTTTTTTCCAAACACATGTTATCAGATAGTTATCTGAGAGGCAAGCAAGAAACCAATTGAGCAAACGTCACTGCTCATTCAAACAGCTCAAGAACGACACCTAGTGAACACATAGCACATTCTGTTCCACCATAACTGAGATGGCTTCCAGCCGCACCAGAAACTTTTCACTCCGACGAAAAGAGAGAACGAGAGAGAGAGGAAAGGAGAAAGAAAACAACTACATGTCCGCAAAAATGTTTGTCTGAGACTGATGGAGGATTTTTCCAAACTCGATTGACAGCTTGCAATTTAGGGGATGTCTTGAAGCGCAGACGAAGAGCATGAGCTGTTTTACATAAACGCTGGGGACTACTTTCCGAGAGCCCTGACCCCGTGAGGTGTCGGATTACTTAACCTGGTCAAGTACAGATCGTGGCTCAGATAGTTGGCTGCGAGGAATGGAGTGGCAGTTGCCTCACTAACGAGGCTGAGGTCTATCTGTGAGAACCTCATTTTCCCTACCGGCTACAGCCACAACTAATGGATGAAATGATCTTTTTTTTCTTTGATAAAATAAAAGTACCTCCGAACGAAAGATAGACTTCGTGTGGTAAAAAAGTCGATGTATGTGAAGGAACACATCGAAGTATTGAACATGATATTGAAATTATCCTCCTTAATGGTGGTTACGTCTTGATGAAGATTTCTGAGGGACGTAGACATAGAGAGATGTCCATGCAAAGATAAGATTCGGAGTTGATAAGTAAGACATCTAAGAGTAAAGATTGGGCTAGGGAAAGATACCAGAGAATATTTTATTTTCTGTTTTGTATTGAGATTACCAGGCCTTCCACATGATCTGAAGGTCCCTCCGTCGACCATCTGTTTTATTTCAGATAGTTCTGATGGTTCTAATGTTGCTGTAGCAGTTCTTCACCACCTCTTTCTACCAACATCACCAAAGCACAACTACCTTCACTAAATTAGTTTCTAATGCAGCAGTAACATCACCGCTATTTAAACGAATGCAAAGGGGGAAAACCCTATGCAAAACGCTAAAGAGAAAGTGGTTTACCGGTTCAAGCCACGAGCTTTACACAAGATAAGCTTATGTGATGTAAGGTATGATCTACTTTGTAAAATGACTTGTGCTAAAATTGTTTTGTTACCAAACAATACTTCCATAAATGCAGTTAGTCTTGTGGTAAAAGTTTGTCTTCTGTGTCGGGTCATCTCTCAGACATGGGCAGTTGCCATAACGAAAAGCAAGACTCGCCCCTGCAAACCTTTTGAGATTACCCTTGAACTCGTCTCCAAGCAACGTAAACGAAGCAGCATATTTCCCCTTCATCTCTTACCCGACCACCAAGAATTCCAAACTTTTTTCCGTTTTTCTGTTTTTGTTTGGTCTCCCTTTGGGCACTATAAAAACCGAATGAGAGGAGACAGTAACTGTATCCCCATGGGTGTTTGGCAGTTTTGATGACTTAACAAAGAAAAAAAACATGTCTGTTGTTTCCATCAAGAAACGTTGGGTTGAATAATTTCTTTTTCGTGGTTTTGTGTCGTTTCTAAAACTTTAAACCAAACATTTTCTCTTGACATTTGAAGATTCAGTATTAGCCAAGAAAATATGCTTCTGAAGAACAAGTACATGAATGGTGTTAAAAAATCAAACATTTTCAACGGTCGCCTGAGACTTACGTCAGTCAGAGTGATGAGGCCTGGAGGTCTTGCAGTGTGTATGGCGGCTTCTTCACGTGAAAATGTACTGACTCAGCTTTGTTTACCACAAACACGCACCTCGAACTTTGTTGACTGATGACAGCAGGTGGACGCAGCAGAGGACAAGAAGACATACGGACTCACTAAATGCATATCACAAGATGCAACGAGCGTTGTGAGTCTGTCAGAAGATGCAGCTCACGTTCTGTGGTCCAGGAAAGAACTTCTTCGGGCCTTCAGGCTCTAAAGGACCATCCGATGAGCGATGGCCGGAAGCACTAGAACTAAGGGAGACAATCTGGCGGCAAAAATAATCATTAAGATTGACCGCATCCTTCGTTGGTGCTACCGACTTGAAGATAAGACTGAGGTCAGAACGGAACGCAAACGAACCAGAGAAAACAGTGCATCAAGGAATGTTTTTAAAACTAAGGGCAAGTACGTTTTTCAGAATTATCAAGAGCATGACAAATATGTAGATCGTAATTTCAAAAAAAAAAAAAAAAAAATCAACATGATTTTTAATGGAAGGCTTTCTGTCCGATATCTGTCTCTCTGTTTATTAGTCAGTATTCGTCGGGTTTCCGCTTTTCTCCTAACACCCTCGCCAAAAGAACAACAAAACAAAAATGGAGGTCGTCTTTGATCATGATTAAGGACATACTAGAAGTCAGTGGTGTGCGAAAATAATTTGTTGCATCTACTGGACCATTTGATCCCATGTGTCTGTAGTTCTTCTATATTTGGCTTATTTCGCTGAAATCGCAAGATCAGAGTTTGGAATTTAAATTACAAGTTAAATACGGCAACAGACTGCGGATCCCTGACACACATGGAAAAATAGAACCCGAGACGGTGCCAGTGGGTTGTACTGGCTCATATTCATCTGGAAGGAGGGGATTCAGATTGTTTTCAGCACAAAAGCTGGTCACAGAAACTATGTCTTTGAAGATCTACTTCTCCCCAAACTCCGATAAGCAGTCTGCTTTGGGAATGAGGGGCGTCCTGCAAGTGTCTGAATATCTTCTGACCGTGTGTTTGCAATGCTTTGTACACAAACTGTTGCATCTTATAAACACCACATGACGTCTGTAGGCAGGTGTTATGATTTATTGTTTGTGGACACACGTGTGACTTCTGTGTACAGTGTTTCATTATCTTATCATGGACACACACGTGACTTCTGTACTCACATGTTGTACTCAAAGGACTTCAAAGTGTTGAGTGTTTAACTGTCGACGTTCGAGACCAATTTTTTTCTCAGAAGTAATGATTTTACTCAATCGAGTTTCTATCAGTTTTTCTGATAAACCCTCAAATACTTGACACCAAACAATGAGCTAATATTTGCAAATTTATGACGAAACTTGAATACTTTGTACATTCTAAAAAGCGTATTCCAATGGGCGAGCTCGTTTGCACTCAATGAATATATGTTTATAAATGTTCATGCCTGCTTTCTGCTCATGTACATGAAGTTTTATTATGTGCATGTCAGTCTAAGTGAAGTTCTGAGTGTGTGTCTGTGTGTGTATTTGTTTGTGTGTGATTGTGTGTGCCGACTAACGAAAAGACCAAGCGTGGTGTGGCTTAAAGGACAAGACCAAGTCCCTTGATATGCTCGGCTAAATTATACACGCCGACCGTCCACAACAGTTTTTCTTTTTGTTGTTGCCCAGATCGCCTTTCTCTCCGGACACGACTTAAAAGTCCCCCCGGGGGCAGCCCCGGCTTTGCCTGGCAGACGATATTGATTGATGACCCCTGACACCATTCAGTTGACCTCACCTTGCAGACACACCGGGACCAGTAACGGGTTCCTCTGGTCTCTGGCAGTGACATTTTCTACAGTCTACTGAAAGTCACTCCACCTTGTTTTTGGCATTTTGTGTGAGAGTTTTGTCGTTTTGGGTGTCTGCTAGGATTTTCATGTCCTCGGTAGAGTAGTTGATGTAGGTGCGTTTGTTTGTGGGCTATACCCTATCTTTTCTGACTAAGTCTTTGGTAAATGGAACTGATACAATAACACAAAGAAAAGCCAAACAATATGTAGTTTTGTCCTTTAAAGTTTGTTCTGCGTGAATTTATATCAGGTTTGTAACGCCATGAAGGAACATCAAGACATAACTTCTGTCCCTCGGTTACTGAGTGAAGCTCTAAGGGTTGCAGTGGTTGGGCAGCCATCACTTCATCACGTATCGATGAACATGAGACAGACAGGATGGATGACACCTACGTGTATTTCTCACCAGCTGGAGTGAAAGTGCGGATAAAGAGAGGACTGCGACTTTTGAGATTTTTTTTCACGGATTACACTTAGTTACATCAGGGTCACTTATCATAAGCTGCCTCCCTTTCTGGAGGGATGAGACCCCAGTACAGATAGGTCGGGATATTATTTTGTTGAGAGGTTTCCAATTGAGCACCTGAAGGACCTTTTCTATCCGTGGAGCGAATAGCTCCATTTCACACCCTACTGGCTGACAGTTGGTCAAACCTCTGACACCCAAAGGCATTGTAATGCCACAAAGCAGTTTGATGTCTCCAGGTCCTTTAATCAGTATTTTGAGGCTTGCAAAGCTGGTGACAATATTAGTGAAGTCAGCAAAGTAAAGGAAACCAGTGTTAGTGTTGTGCCATCAGGTTAGTAGAGTGAGAGTAGTGTCAGTAATGTAGTGTGAACACTGTACAGGAGCTAGTGTTGCGTCCACATCAAAAGTCGAGAGTAATGTCTTAATAATATTGCGATGAATGCAGTACCGACAATGAAAGGAAGACGAGAAACACTTTGTCATTAAAGTAAGGAGATGCGAGGAGAACAAAAGTAAAAATTCTAGTTCAAATGCATAATAATAAACAATCTTTCAAAACTAAAGAACTCCAAAGCAACCTGACCCTCAGAAAAAACAATCTTTCAGACTCATTTGTAAACGTCCGGGCGATTTGCTCTGTCTCTCTAGAGATCACTTATCGTGGCTTTTTTTCATTATTCTAATTTAATAACGCAACACCACTCCCGTCCCTGACAATTCCTCACCCACGGCTAAACTATCTCATTCTGTGTGTATGTCCTGGGTGGAGTCGGTTGACAGGTTTTCGCACGCACCTTCCTGAATGGCGGCGGAGTATGCGCTCCCCTGAGAAAGAAAAGGGCTTCATATCATAAAGTCAATTATCGTTGCCCCTATACCGTCTGCTCATTTGTAACACCGCTGAGGTAGCCTTAAAAGGTGCCAGCCAATGGGACATAAACCTAGAAAGTACACCCCGGGAAGGGCGGGAGTCTGACGAGAAGTGACAAAGAAACGAAATTATAGTTCTTGTGTTGAGGTGGCCACAAAGAATAGTGTGGCCAGAGGTGGCCGAGACAATATGGTGAAAGTCAGCAAAGGCCACCAAGTTTTTCTGATGAAACTACGATGAGAGTTAAAACACCAGAGGCAAAGTTTTCTTTTTCCCTTATTATTTTTTCGATAAACATCAAGAAGTATTTGCAAATGTTTCTCAAGTCTTGCAATGATGTAAATAGCTTCAGATGTAGACAAAGTTCTGTAAAGCAGGAAGTTGAGGAAAAAATGTATATCTGTATGAATAGTTGAAGGACTAGTGGGAACAAAAAGTTATTTCTAATGACTGGGTAAAGTTCCGAGCTAGATACTTCATCAAATTTGGGTGAAAACTCACTTTCATTCTCGAGATATACATCCACAAACATCTCGTTTATACCCATAATTAACATACTAATGTATCAATTAACATACGGACACAGGTCCCACGTTGGCCGAAGCCTGTACAACATAAACCTTCATATGTGCAATCCTGACGTCAGTGTTGTTGACTTCTGTCTGTGAGCGGTGATGTTTGTAAACATATATCTGGACAACCTGAGTGGTGTTCACCATATTTGGGAACAGAGTATCTTTCACTGATCTTTTGTTTTGTTGAATTCAGGAAAATGCAATTCTATGCTCGTATGCAGATAACTCGTTTTTATCATCATCAACTCAGTTGCTCAGATGAACTATCGGTTGTTTGTGAGTGTGTGATGTATGTTGATGGATTAAAGTATGGTGTGAGATGTAAGAATTTTATCTAGCTATGAATTCTGCTATGATGATCCACTTAGTCTTATCTTGTTACTGAGCACATATTCTGTAACTAAGCTCACTTTCCCTAAATTATGAATAATATCCTTTGATATTAATAAAGTTGGTCATTTGTCATCGCTAGAAATTCCCTCTTAATGGTACAAACAGCGGCAATGTACACCAAGCTGAGGAGCAACAACATTTATGTCCATTGCCAGATCAAACCTGATGGGCTGCCTATTAGGATAATTTACCTACTCACTATTCATCCTCCCAGACCCTTGTGAGCCTTGTAACCTGACAGCAAGCCGGGAGAGGAGGGTACAGGGTATGTAAATGTGATGCTACATGATCCTTTAAACATCCTTGCGATAATTTCACAAGATAGAGAATTAAGCTAATAATGACCCGTAAAGACCGGTGACCATGTTAGTTCTCAGATCTGCAGCGGGTAGGCAAGACAGGTACGGGTACCTGTGACGTCATCCTCCACACATGCGCCGTGCGGCCCGGCGCTCCAGACTGAGACGTAAGCAAGGGAGATAATTGTGCCGCAAACAATTTCTAAGAGTGAGAATTGTGTTGGTAAACAGTATACGACAACCACCTGATTTGTGATATTAAAGAACACTTCAATAAAGTGCAGTAACCATACTATCATCAAAGGTCGGAGTTCATGAACGAATCATGTGAGATTATAGCTTTTTATAAAATAAATTTCGACATTAGAGCTTTTAATTAAAAGAATTATTTGAATGAAAGTAATAGTTTATCAGTAACAAATAATGGTATAGACCAGCAATGTAGATAAAAATATAAAATATATTTAAAAATTAAGAATAAATATAAAAGCAAAAGGAGATATAAAACAAAATAAAAACAAAAACAACCAAAAAAAATTAAACATCATGGGCCTTTAATTAATGCTTGTTGTTTCTCTGTCAACAGTAAACAAATTTTTAAAAATCGTTGTAAGTAGGATTAAAATACAATTGTCAAAGAACTTTATTAAAAAAATCTCTTAAAATACGAAAAAAGTTAAATTATAATGAAAGGAAATTGTATCCTGACTTAGCGTCTAATACTAGCGTAATGTTCTTTAACAACTGATTTTTGTACCCTTTGGAGCAGCATTCTCATAAGATTGGGTATTCAAAAAAAAAAAAAAACAAAAAAAAAAAACAAACAAGTATCGGTATAAGTATCTGCATGAGTGCTTATCCAAATAGGACTGTCCCTTACGTCGTCACCACGACCTGTAGAAGACGACTGGCGCCAAACATTTCAAACTTGCGGAACCTAAAACTCTCTACTGCCAGCACCCAGGGTGCAGTGGTATTGTAGTACATGATTACAGGACTTGTAAAGATATGGAACAGTACACGGAGTGAAAATTGGATAGGCAGAGAAAACGAGGGACTAACAAGACATGCTGCCAGCAGGCCTGCCATTCATACTCTCCATTCTGGGAAAGAGCCAAAGGACATGGCAAGATTTCGTGGTATTTCCTCTTTGATTACCTCTTCTCCTCCTCCCTTACATCAAACAAGACTTGGGAGACTGATGATGAGCTGCCACTATGTCGAGGGTTTACCACAAATAGAACTGTCAGACTCAGAGGCTTCACACACCAATGATAGTCACCATTTACACCGCCGTCTTCTCCCAGACGGGTCAAAGGCCAATATCAAACGCTGGAGATGAGTTTAAATCAGTCAAAGAGATCAAAATCCAAGACAAAATAGGCACAAAAAGAAAGATTTTAGTAAACATAAAAAGATACAGAACATTAAAAGAAGCAAAAAAATATTATTTATACAGACGACCCGAGCACAGCCCTCTATCCTGCCCAGAGTGTAGATGAGACAGGAAGTTTGAGGGGAGAAGAAGATGGACGAGTGAGAACGACAAGCCTTGCCAAGCTCGTTAGCTAAGCTGCCATTGTGTTTGTGGTCCTAACCCAGTGGCATCGGAAGGGCAGACCATGGGGTGAGTGTAAACACGGGGATGTGGCTGGATACCATCACTGATGCCGTTAGTGCATTACTGAGGCGGCGAGGAGAGTGAAAGCCACAAACACGTCATCAGCTGACCGTCGCCGGTGGGGGCCGCGATCGCCGTCGGGGGACTATGTTGCAGTCGTCGTCTTTGTGTGGTTCTTCGCTGATGTCAATGCCAGTTTGGGACAAGCTTTAGCAAGCTCCACGGAAAATGTGATTTTCAAGTCTAAATCACTTTTGTGGTGTCTTGTGGTGGAGTCTGGCTTCATGGTACATCTCAACCTCAGGCGCAGTCACTCGTGTTTGCTGTTCTTTACAAAACGTTTATGCAAGCAGACATCCAAACATACGTGTGCTACCACACAATTAAACTAGAGAGAAAGATGAGAAATGCAGTTATAATAAGCCGTTGTGTAGTTTTAATACAATCTGATTCAGAAATATGAATTTTTAACTAGTAATTACTTATAATGAGAGTTTATAGGTAAACCAAAGATATATATAAATATAATTATATTTTTCACGACTGATGAACACACACAAACACACACAGATAAACACAAAGTACAAAGAGACAGACATACATGACTAAAAGTGGTGCACATCAGCTCACTGATCATCATCGTCGTCGTCGTCACCATCATCATCATCATAGGTCTCTGAGGCCTACACAGCTCGAGGTACTGGCGAATATCGGGCAATAAGTCCAGTAATGAAATGGGGCGTGAGCCATAATAGAATGGCAAATCAAATCAGCCCCCATTATTGTTACTAATAAAATTGATGAAAAGAAGTCATGGCAGGATGAAGAAGGTTCCAGAGGCTGTCATTTGGAAGGCTGCGTCCACAGGACAGACTATACAGCCGGCGGGAAATGGAAACACAAAGTGGTGAGTGGCACAGTTCGCGGGGCAAAACTAATCCCGTGGTAACAGACAACAAACACTGACCTCACGTGGACTGGTGTAAGAGGCTGATGTAAAACCAATCTCCCAGTAACAGGCAAACAGTACTGACCTAACAAGGACTGGCGGGAAGCAACCCTACTGACCCAACTGCTGGTGTCCAGGAGTGGGATGAGAGTAATCTCTCACAAACACGCAAACAACACTGACCTAGCCAAGCCTGGTGTTAAATGAAGTGTACACAGACCTGTAGAAAGCAAGTCTACAGAAATCTTCACTGAGAAAAGATGAAAGCAGATACCCTACGTCCTCAGCCGCGCATCTAGTCACTTACCCATCAACCAACTTGCGATCCTGCCAGCCAGCCAGCCAACCTAACTAATTAAAAGATGTAGAGATTCATCTGACGCGATTTTGTTGCGGTATTTCATTGCTGGAAAATTTCAAAAATGTTGTTGACAGCCCTGTATACAGGACTATAAAAATATTCAAATAATAAACTGACCCACCCTTTGTGATATTGTGACGCTTTTGACGAAGACGTATTGGAAACAATTTATAGGAACTAACAACAAGCTCCCTTCAGAGATTTCTTTACACTAGCATAGAAACGCACACACAAACATACATGCACACGCACACGGAATGCTGTATGTCGTTCCTGGTGTCCTTTGATGGTTTAACCATTTATGGTCTAACCATGGTGCATCACAGGCTGGTGCATTTTTCCAATAACAAAAGGACAAAAATCTTCAGTTCCTGTCCACTAACTGAAATGACAAAATTCATCACATCCATGTAATGAAAGCAGACCTGATACACAGAATGAGATCATAAAACTATCCATTGTTCTTTCCATTGTCCACAATCTGTGCAACCGAAGGTCCTGCCAGTTCTCTTTCACCTCTGAAGCTTATTTCTTTTGGAGAAAGGCAGCACAACATTTTTAAAGAAACACTCCTTAATAGGCGAAAGTGCTCCATTTTCATCATGCAACATTAAGACTTGGGCAATGCATTGTCTTTAATCATCCTATTCATCACACCAGTGGAGGGAGAGACCAAAAAACATGCTTGATGGAAAACTAGAAGAGAGCCAAAGACAGATTTGGTCTTGGAGATGCTGTTACTGGTGTATGACTAAATAGCTGTAAAAGAGACAACCTAAATAATCATAAACAGACAGACAGGCAAATAAACAGACTAAACAATTATAAACGTAAAGACTTAATAATTATAAACAGATAGATAAACGGCTACAAACAGACAACCATCAACAGACTAAACAACTATTGACAACAAACAACTATAAGCAGACAAACACTAATAATCCATAAACAGACACAACACAAATAGACATATCCATAGGCAGACAAGTACAAACAGAGTAAATAACCAAAAACGAACAACTAAATAACCTTATAAAGTCAGACTAATGAATCAGAAAAATGCAAACATTCGCACTAAATAACCATAAACAGAAAGACAGAGTGACCATAAAAAAAGCAGACAGACACGCTTCTTGACCGCAGACAGATACTGAATATAATATTTTACTAACAAATATTGTCTGAATTGCTTGAAAGGATATAAACATCAAAGAAAAAAGTGGCCGTGACAGCGAAATTTCGATGAGAAAAGATGATATCTCTGGTGAGCGAGCTCTCAACAATTTTTCAGCCTGCAGTATGTATGGAAGATTTAATTTCTTCCATTCATTAAGAATTCTTAACATGATTTATCTTCAGCTATTTATAGGAAAGATACAAGTTAATTGGATAAGAGTGGTTATTCTTTTCATTTCCAGGTTTGTAGAGTTGCTAGGGTCTTGCGACATCACCACCGAGTCGCCCACACGCTGTGTGGTCTGCAGGATGATCATCGCCAGGTCTTCACTGGCTGCTCTACAGGTTCTTTCTCCTCATCAGTCTTACACTATTAGCTCCTTTATTGCCCAAATCGCCGATATCTTGGTGGCCCAGAGTCCATATGTCTATCTAGTCACCAATTAGTCTGCCCACCCAGCCATTCACTTCCACTTCTCACATAATTGAATCAGACAGACAGACAGACAGGCAATAAGACTGTTAGAGACAAACTTCCAGCCGCCGGTGTTAGAGTCGCCACTGACCTGACGAGACTACAGGGAAATAATATTTGAAAAGCCTGTGAGGGAGATGCGTTTACATTTGACAAGAAATGGTCACTTCATACAGAACAGAGATGCCCACATTCCCGAACCTTCATCGACAACGAGGGTGTTGTCAACGATGATGGAAGCGCCCTTTGTCAATCAGCAAAAGACGATGAGTTACACCTGTTCCATTGTCATCATTTAGAACATCTACGACTCGAAATTTTATCAGTTCACCACAGAACCCAACGATAATACTCCACACTGTTTTGTTGAAGGATGTTACACACCCTAACAACCTTTCTAGATAATCTCTATCGTTGTTCTTAACATCGCCAGGAGTTTCCTTCATGTCCTTAGAACAACTACGTGACAAAACTGTTTGCCTCTCAACTGGATGTGAGACGATACATGGCAATATCTATCTACATTTATCTACATATCTACAAGGCCAACTATGATGCTGCTGTACGATGTATTATGGAATACTTTACTATAATTATTTCATTTTATTGCTATTGCTCATCACCTGAATGTCGAGGCCACGTGGCCCGTGTCAACAAAAACTTCGTTAGTTCCTCCCCTAACTGAATTAGACGACAGACAGACCGGCAGAAATTCAGAAGAAATAGTCTTCAGTCGGACCACGAGTATCAAACAAGAATTTTTCATTTACGTAAAGCTCCACGTGACATCAGCTTAATTGCCGACTCGCGGCCAGAACCTTGGAGGATCCATACCCGGAGTGAAGGCCGGTCAAAGGTATCGCAGGACCAAATGGATTCTATTGTGTGACACATATCTGCAGACAGCCCTGTCCGACATATTCATAATTGACTGTCTTGTCTGAGAAATATTAAAGATGCTGGCATGCAAGCTGCAAAATTACAGAAAATGATGCGCTCCCGCCAGGCTATTACAAGTATTCGGTGGATGTTGCGAGACGGTTTGACAAGTTTGAATAGATGGCAAAATGATGTATTCCACCATATGAGACTTTTAACCTGATTTGTACTCCACGTATCTGCACACCAAGAAAAGAGAAAATAATTGTATGGCAAAGCTCCACCCATGTCTGGTCGTGTCACTACAGCCAATCCGAGTGTAAAATTAGTTTCAACTGAGTAGATGTAATTCATAACATGAAACTGATTCCCAGATTCTGATTAACAAATTTATGTTTATAGGACAAACCTGTGTACACCACAGTTCTCTCTGGTGTTTATTAAAGGTTAAGACTACATTTATCGCGATCTTACAAATCTCGGCTCGATGTCTGGCTAATGATTCATTAACAAGTTCTCAAAGTTCACCCAGTGGCTGCTGCCTTCATTAATATCAAAAGTTAAAAGAGTTGAGGTTATATGTATTCTTTCTTAACTAAATATACATTTAAAAAATATTGTTTGTTACACGCTATTTTAGCTAAATTCTACTATCTTGTTAGCTACAGAACATTTCATGCCTGACACTAGCTACCCTTTAAGAATGAAGCAGTTATTGTGTGTGTGAGTTTAAGCCTAGGTTTTTGACCAATATACAGCACAGCCTTTTGGTTACTAAGGTGACCAGACATCCTGATTTAGACAGGACAGTGCAACCTTTGACCTCGTGTCCTGTCTGCTCTTAAAATGTCCTGACGGGTCCCCCACTGTCCCGCTTTCATCTTAAAAGTCAATGTTCCGCTTGTATGCACAAATCTGATTATTAAATAATATTGATTCGAATCCCTACCATCGGTTTAAAATTTTGCCTTTCGCCGTTTGATTAATAATTTCAAATTTGTCTCCTAGTTTACCGCCTTCCGGCGTTTCTTTCCCCGCTTGTCGCTTTTTTCGACGCTCGTTATCGGTGACAGCATCATGATCGGCACTCGTCCCTCTTTCGCTCCCGAAATGTCTGGTCACCTTATGTTTACCGAATGCCAAGCTTCCAGATTTAGGAAGCATTTCTTAACCACTTTCCACTAACATCGTCTGCCAACGAAAGCAAGAGTGTTGTCTGACAGGCATTACAACCACCAAGGGTATCTGTGACTCTGTGGAGAAGCTGTGTGTGTGTTTCGGGAGATAGCGGAGGGGAATGAAGAATGAAGTAGCAAACCACATCCCCACCATGAAGTCAAGGAGGAAACTGTTTCGTTAATGACGGGTAACAAAGAGGAGCCAGCGATAACAGTACCTGCGACTAATTTTAGAAGACGATGAGGTGGAAAACAGCGTAACGGTTGCTTGGCACGTCCACCGTCTGATCTATTCCTCCGCCGGCTCGCCCCCTGCCAAAGCGCCCCAAACCACTTTATATGATAATTCTGGCCACAGGAGAGAGAGAGAGCGCGCTTGCGAACCTGCTGGTGTATAAACATATAAACATAAGCGAACAGTTGAGACCATCGGTGCAGGCAACCAAACGTGGGCAGTCAACTTTGTGTTTTGAGTGTTTGCTTGTTTAGTGTTTGGAGTTGAAAGTCTGTGCAGTGGGGAAGGAAGAGTGAGTGAGTTTAGAAGGAAGTAGGAAGGTTGAATGACTTGACAGAACCCTACAGAATAATTACAACCTTTTTCTGGAATGAACAACGGGCAAACGAGACCATTCCGCAATCTCGGTCTTCACGAAACAAAAAGCACTCAATCTGGACCAGGTCTTCCGTGCTTGGCCGTGTTATATTGTCCCTTGCTCTCACTTAACCAACGAGCATTTCGACTGACAGGCTTGTGAAATTCGCGCCATCTGTAAAATTATCGCCTTTTTCTCCACCTTAATAAAAGCTCATTAGAACTGAAGGCGTTGAACCCTCAAGTAATTTCAAAGCCATGTGGACCAAGTAATTTGAAAGCCAAGAGCTTTCTCTTGCAACACAATCATTGGTTTAAATTTTAGTGTTAATTGATTTCTCCTTGACAGCAGACTCGGCTTTTATAGGTTTACTTCTGTTATAGACCGCGATAATAAAAGACCGGGTGAATAAATAAAAACACGAAGTTGAAATTGATTGTTAAGAAATGAAGTTAAGAAATGTCGAGGACAGCAGAGAAAGAAGGGATTCATAGCCATGAAAAAAAGATGAGTGTCATTCACAATAATGGATGAAGAACTTGAGAACTGCTTCTGCGAAACAATTGAGTGCGCTTTGTGGACCATTAAGCGGCGGGAGGAGAGGAGGGGGTGGTTGTCCTGGAAAGGAAGTGACGTGTTGACGGGAGGAAAGGTGGAAGAATGGAAGTGGGTAGAGGATGAAACTAAAGCTCAAGGACGAGGAGGCAAGGAAGCGAAAGCGAAATTGAGTCTCATTGACAGAGGAAGGAACTGTCTTCCCGATGTGGCATCGGACACGAAACCAGTTTCCTTACCGAAGGGGAGGCTCATGGCTTCCCCAGTGCTTAATTTAGAATCACCATGGACATGTCCGTCACTATGCCAGGATAATTAGCAGACTAACCATCTTAGTAGTTTGCTGTTAAAGTTCAAAGTGTTCAAAGTTAAAGTTAAGTTGAAAGTATGAACTGACTTTTAGAAAAGTGCCCTTTTCCTTATCAGCAGAACTAGTGACAACATAACAAGTCATCTGCCATCGTGGTAAAGTTTTCTGAGGGTGAATAAGTGGAAGGAAACATCTCCAGGGACGCTTTTCTCCTTTGCTTTGCCAGACACTCCTTTTTGTTGAAAAATTATTACTAAAAGAAAGTTTTTGGAGAGCCTCAAAATATTTGTGCTCAATGTAACCGAAAGAATCTTTGTTTCATCCAGTTTTTTGTCTCCTGCTCTTTCACGCTTCTGTCTTTCGCCATTCAAATTTTTTCTTTTAATCCTATCTCCATGGCTACTTTTACTACGCTCATATTTCTTTGATGTAATGCAATCGGAGCCTTGACTGTTTTTATTTGTATGTTGTTGGTCTTGTAGTACAAGTATTTTAAACAGAGGACTTGCAATGACTGTTTTGATTAATTTTTTTAATGTGCAACACTAGTAGCAGGAAAGCAAGCCACGTGAGGAATGTTGCTAGGTGAAAATAAATTCAAATCATTTGTTAAAAACAAGTCCGCGGATGAGGAATGGTTGCAGGGAGCCGATAGGTGAACTCGATCACTGACTGTAATCAGATTTAATATACCACATAAATCTTGTAACCAGAAATTGGACAGTGCCCATCGATCCACTCCTTAATCCGGAAGTAGTTATCATCTATTCCTGTAGACCTTCCCGTTTGTTTGTCTGTTGTTGTTGCTGTTAGTGGTTTTTAAGAAACTGTTGACTACAATCTGATTACAAACAGTACTGATGAGCTTTATCCTGTCGAGTATTTTCCAGATTTCCTGGAGTGTAAGAAGTATTTGAACTCTTAATAAGCATTTGCTTTTTTGAACTCTTAATAATCCTTTGTTCCTTCATTACTTGTAATTAGTGGTTTACTCGTCCTGACAACATATTTGTCTTAAGCTTACCGCGGCAAATCCGCCTACAAAGATTATAATTGGTCTTTTGAAGCAGACAAAGCTCAAGCTCAAGGGATAAAAGGGTTCAAGTTGTTATTAGGATTCTTGTCAATTGGCTTTACATGGTTTGCCAAAGAATGTGCTAGTGTGTCTGTGTGTGTGTGTGTGTGTGTCGTTGTGTGCTAGTGTGTGTGTCCGTGAGAATGTGTATGCATACGTTTTTACGTGTTTGCCTGTGGTTTCATGTGGGTAAATGTTAGGTTGTAGTACCATAAAAAAGATATTACAGGTTCTAATTTATCCAATACATTAAGGATGCTCTACAAACACATTTTATCAATTAATCATAAGGTCTAGTTCATCAATTACTTCTAGGATACTATGCTCATACAAGTTCTAGCTTATCAATGACCTCCACGATACTCTCGACAAACACGCTCTAGTTTATCCACTAGGATACAGTCCTCTGTTTTATCAATTACCCACACGGTAGATGCGTATCAACAGCTTTCCCATGGTAAACATGGCCGACATGGGGCCCAGACCCCAGGTGCGAGAACCATCGTGCACAGCTATAGCGGAAGTGACTCTTTAGAAGACAAAGGAGGAAAAACTTCCATTACGCGCTATACCGGAAGTGACATCATGCGTGACTGTCCTGCTGCAAAACTAATGGTCCGCCTCCGCGGCAAGGGAGACAACTTCAAAGAGGTCTATCCAGCCGTGCACATCCCCGTCAGGGCCTTGTTGTCCCACGTAACCGCGTAAAAATGGCGGCGAAATCACAATCAATATTCCCGTCGCCTTCTCATTTTTATATTTACAGCTTCGGATTATTTCTAACAACCTGAATTAATTAAAAAATCTGAGAAATTACGTTGGGCATAATTCATTTTGGGCTATATTTTTTTTCCTTGGTGGCCGCGATTTAGGATCGCGCTTAATCATGAAAGCAGATGTGCAAAGTATTGGGTTTTTTTTTTACTTGTTTGTTTGTTTTGTTTTTTTAGCTGAGCTGCCAGTTGATATATTCCTGGTCACTGTTTCCCTATTGGAAAAGAAGACTGATATATGTCGCTTTCGAGCCAGCAGGATGAGGTGGTCACATGTGGCGTGAGCTGACATCACATGCGTTTTGCGAGAGAAAAAGGTCCTGAGAGAGAGAAAGAAAAGCATCATGTCGATGAAGCAGCAGTTGGAAATTTCTGTGATCTGCTTTGCCCCGGGGAGGAGGAGGAATGAAACAAGGAGGGGAGAGAATGAAAACGACCTCGTGTCGGAACAGGAGAGATGGTGGACAGAGACCTAGTGACCGAGTAGGGAGGGACCGGAGAAAGACAAAAAATTATTAAGGGAGAAGATTTAAAATAGGTGGAAACAATCACCAATCTTACTTTACTTCTTTCTTTTAAACTTAACTTCTAACTTCTCTAACGGCTTGAGTTTGGCATATGGATTCGTGTTTATAAAATAATACTATAAAATACTATAAAATAAAAAATACAAGCACAAACATAGTACGACATTAGCAAACACGAAGTGCATGGGCAAAGATCAAAAACTGAGGGTGAGTGGAAGAGTTCGCGGAATTATTTTTGAATGTCCTGGGTTTTAGGGGATAGACCTGAAGCTTTGAATTGATGGGGGTCAGAAATCCACAAAGTGGGACCAAAGAAGGAGAAGTGTCTGTCGAATTTCTCTCGTCTGGTGATAGGTATAAAGAAGAGGTCACAATATCGACTCTGTTGGTGGAGAGTTAGTCGCTCAACAACTCGGAAGTGAAACGTGGACCCCGCAGATACCAAGCGGAGAAGCCAGACATTCGAGAACAAGTTCCTGAGGAAGCTGTTCCGGATCTCTTACAGAGAATTTCAAACTCATGACTTTGTACGAAGCAAGTTTACCAAAGCTAGTCAGGCCTGGACATGTGACCAACCTCGACACCTTGTCGAAGACTATCCTCCAAGAAACCTTCGGAGTGAGGTGGACGCCGCGGTGGCCAGAGGAAGAAATGGCTGACGAACTTGAAAGACCTACTGATTATCTTCCAAAACATACATCTTCTCAAAGGCAGGTCTTACCAGGTACCATGTGCTCCCCATAAAACAATTGGTACCTGACAAGGGACGAATGACTAAGTTCAGGTACACTCTCTTCCGGTTTTGAGATGGACTAGGACGGGGCTAGTCCTGCAATTTTGACTGAAGAGCAAACGTCTGTTTCGAAACCATTTTCAAGATGCTGTACAGCCAGCATCAAACCAAATCTTTTTTTTTTTAAAGTGAAATAAATGTTTATCTTTATAGTATTTCTCTCCAGCACTCGCATGTTTCAGTTGTTCGTTATTAAACTGCAATAATGTCTGTTAATATCATTTTGAATAAGCAATGATATCATATACGTAACTTCACTCTTTTGGATATCTTTAACTAAATTTTATTTAATTTTCCGTCGTAAAGACTTAATGAAGGGCTTAATGTAAAAGTTAAATTTTAGAAAGGTTCGGAAGCCTCTGCTTGTGACCATATTTTTAAGACTATTCACATGGTTTCCATAAACTGGGGCGAGAGAGAGAATAAGAGTTCTTTTATTACCGAGTGTCAATAATGTGGAAAAATAAAGTGTTGAAACAGGTTTTAATTAGCACATGCGTCATCGGGAAGAAATAAATAAAAAGAAAGAAAAATAAGATTAAGCTCGTACAACGTGCGTGTCACGCATACAATGATGACATGAGAAAACAAAGACAAAATGAAGATGTGAGACGAAAGATGATGAAACAAGATACGGTTGGCATGAAATGATGAAACAAGGCGCCCATAGTAACGGGATTTGTGGCTTCATGGCGACTTACAGAAAGAGCTGAAGAAGGAAGAAACTTTACATTTCCGCTTGCCTAAATTGCCTTTTTGCTCATTTCCTTACTTTGATTAACAGGTTCTTGGCCAAGATGAAGGGCAGAGACGAGCGATGAATTTGTAAATCAGTGTGAAATAAATGCTTTATAAGGAAACCAGAAGAAAAGTTGAGCTTTGATTTTGTCACAGACCATAAATTGTCCTCAAAAAGGTTTGATAATAAATGACGAGCAGCAAACAAAAAGTTGACCATATTGGAAGATGGAGCATGCACTCCAAACTGAGAATCGTGTCCACAGGCAAGAGGACTGTCTTCTTCTGGTGATACAGAAGTTGTGTGGAGTGCAACACACAGCAAACATCAAGTCCAAGCATCTGCAAAATCAGTGTTTGTGTGTGTGTTTGTATGTAAGGGTGTTTGTGTGTGTGTGTGAGGGTGTTTGTGTGGGTGAGTGGGCGGGTTTTTAGGGATGGGAAGAGAGGAATCCCTCGATTGAAGTTTGAAGAAATATGAGCTGCAAATCATGACTACTTCCCGACAATCATTTTTATTCGGATTCAGAAAGTTTTAACCCGACATTAAAGACTTTACTTTTAATGCAAGATTATTTCACTCAACACATCCATTTGTCTAGAAACAGGGTTCGTAAAAGCCACTGAGATTGGTGGAAACTCTGCTTTTTCATCTCCCGTCAATCCATCATCGTACCATCCTCCATTAGAGTAGGGAGCCTTGCCATTCCCATCACATATTCTGCTCGTAATTTGGGCAATAACATCTCGAATGACATGTTCCAGACCACCATATAACTCATATTTGTCGTTCAGTTTACGTAGTTATTCGTTAGGTCTGTGCTATAGGACCCTACCTTGATGCTCATCAGATCTTTCCAGATGATTATACCACCTGTCTACTCACCATAACTGACAAACTACAGAGAGTTCACAAAGCCGACACACCCCGTGTTCTGGACTCAAGAGAGAGTCCCTGTGTAACACCTCTTCTTCCTAAGTTCCACTGGGTACATATGTTCAGAAGTTGATTATACTCTGTGATATGTCCTGGCATCATCAATGCCACCTTCCCTGCCTCCATGTCAAGTATTCTCGATGTTAACTCTTCATCGAGACTCGTTAGTTCATCGTCAGACCCCACATCCTCCACCTGCCAACAGTTTGCATCACAAAGTTTGGTAATGATCTTGTTCTTATGATCCACTTCACTATGAAATGTGCTGTCGTCCTCAGTTCCAACCCTTCTGTATTCTGACTGTATTCCATATTCATAGAATAATGTGAAGCATAGAGAGCGAGCATGGAAGCATACTGGGATTCCACACATACAATAATCCTTATTATTATTTACCTCTCGTTTACATCTCAAAGACTAAAGAAGTAAAATAAAATGACTGGTGGGACTTGTTGACAGGCAGTCTTGTCTTCTTGTCTGTGTCCATTCATTGTAGTTGTGTGCTCGCACGTCTGTTTGTGTTTGTGTACGAGTATATTATGTTACGTGCTTGTTGTGTGTGTGTTTGTATATGTGTTTGGTGTGCGGTCTAGAGTTCTGTGTGTGGGTGTAGCGAGGGTGAAGGTGGGTGTAGGGGGAGGGTGTGTGCGGGTATAAAGCTGCAGTTGCCGTTGATTAAAAGGCTAAGTTTTCACAAGGCGTGGCACTGTAGACATGTTTATGTACCGCAATTCCTTTTTCACCACATTTACAGCTTTTCTTCCAAAATGTCGAAGAGGAAACTGAACTGATTGCATTAAAAGGAGAGGCTGTTGAAAAGGGAATAACCACTTTTATTGGACAAAGAAATTGAATGTCAAAGTCAAAATTATTGCTTTCTAGAAAACAAGAGTAATTCTACAGGCCTAAGGACTTCCTCCTCTAAACACATTGGTCTTCAAGTAAACAGCAAGAAAATCTGTTTCAGCTCCAGCTGAGAAGTTTCCATCCATCTCTGGTGCCAATTGTGATATAGGGGATTTATTGGATAAAACCGCAAAATCATGACCATTAAGAATTTCTTATTTGCAATTCAACAGTGGAGGTTCAAAATAGACGTGAAAATATCTAGAAAGAAAATACAAAACTGCAAAAATGTGTGGACTCCTTCTACATTTTAATCTCTTTCTCTCGCAAGTGTGCACGTTTTTGTTCGTCAGTGCAGGTGAGAGTCTGGCTGGGTCACTCAGTGCGCTTGTGTCATAGTCTCATCTGTAGGCACATACACAGTAGCATGAGTAAAACGTAAAAATAACATTCTGAAAAACACACACACACCCACACACACACACGTATGGTCTTTCCATGAAAGATAGGCGGAAGAAAGAAAGAGTGACAATATTCTCTCTTTCACGCTAACAACTCTTTTGGCTTCCAGGTGTTTCCATTAGGATTGTGTCTACAGTCCACTACAATGACTGACCCTGGAATGAGTCTGTCCAGCTGCGCGATGTCAAGCGCATGCGCCGTAGACTATAACTGCGGAGCCTGAATGCAGCTCACAAACACGCACATCAGTAATCCTCCGCTGCTGGCTCCCCACACGTCACATAGATTGTTTGTGGGGGGAGAGACAGAGGCGGGCAGAGATTGGGAGGAGAGAGAGAGAGACAGAGGCGGGCAAAGATTGGGAGGAGAGAGAGACAGAGGAGGGCAAAGATTGGGAGGAGAGAGAGACAGAGCTGGGCAAAGATTGAGAGGACAGAGAAAAGCAGAAAGATCGTAAGTGGGATAATACTCAAAGATTTCCCAGGTTTTCCTCCAAATTCTAAATAAGCAAAAAAAAAAAAGCTCGATGATTTTGCTCAATGGTCTTTATAAAGCAAGTCGTAAAACTATTCATGAAAGCCATGTTCCTTGACCTTTCACAGTGACCCCTGACTGGACCAATGAAGACGGAATGTTTTCGAGGCAAAAACAGAGCATTCCAATGAACTGAATATTTTTCAGTAATTCCAATCGACACCCAAGACAAATTTATTTTAATCGGAAAAATATAAATCTCTCTTCACATGTAACTGTGAGAAGTGTGACCAAATCTTTTTTCTCCAAACCCTCTTGTAACACAATACGTAAAGAAAACATTTTTCTCTGGCCTCCATGTTGGTTGTCTAGCTACGGTCTCCTCCATAAAACAACGCAGACAGAATTTTCAGAAAACTGCAGTAAAATGTTCAGACTGGAATTTCAGGTGAACTTTAGAATTGTATGTCAATACCAGAATATCATGTTAACATCGGAGATCAAGCACCAATCACGGCCGCGCATTTTTTCTTCCTCCTGCCTCTCAACCCTAAATCAACACCAAGCTGGAAACCTCGCCCCCTCTTCCTCACATCCCATTTCCTAGGAGGATGTTGTTCTCGTCGTGCCTGCCTCCCCTTCAAATGATGGCCTCCCACCCGCCTTCTCAATCATTTCATCTGTTTATCCACCGGACTCTAGCCGCGGGCATGGCGCGAAAACACTTGCTTCTCCTTCTTCTGCGTTTTTCAAGGAGCTCTTAAAGTGCCACCCAGTATTTGGCCGCCCAGCCACCCACTTTCAAGCTCTGGTCTGGCTTCCAGTCTTGTCATATCCAAGCCTGATTTTTAAAAAGCCATCTAATTACACTTCTTGTATTTGCATAATCTCGAGGCAAGACTTTTCGAAGCTTATTATCTTTATTTCTTTGATAGCAGATGTTTTAAATTATATATTTAGGTAGTGAACAAGAGACTTGCAATCTTTACCATCGCTCAAAATTAAAAGAAATGTTTTGTTCGAATGCTTACATTTCTGCTCAGTGGAATAATTGCTTATTTTTTATCAACTTAAATTGTGTTCTTTTTCCGATTCCTTTCATTTGTAAATGTTTTTGTTTTATCCCGCTGTTTTTATTTTCATGAATTGTTTCCTTGTGTCTCACGTCTTCTTTCATTTTAGCTGATGATATCATGTTTCTTGATGTCAACAAGATGTTGACTCCAGAGACCACCACAACCACTGTTGTAACCATTAGACAGCTAAACCTACTTTCTCAGCTTTAAAGGGGGAGCATAGTGAAATTTGTTTTAATGAATGGGTGTTCAGTGTCTTCTCTATTTCTTCCCGAGAATCTTCTTCTTCTTGTTCTTCACGATCATGTCCACTCTTGTGTAAGTTTTATTTACTTTGAATAAATTCATATTAACAAGGCTTTAGAAGTCAGAGTGAGTAGAAGGAGACCAGCAGTAGATGTGTTTGTGTTTTAAAAGCCTGGACTACTGAACGCTTTTACTTTTTAAACTTTTTTCATGACAACGACCTTTGTCAATGTCTAAACTTGACACTGAGGAACAGTAAACTCAAAAACTAGCTGTCTTTGTTGACTGCAGGATGTAAGAAAGAATTTGAGATACCCTGCTGGCGGGGGTCGGGGGAGAATTCACCAGTGGTTGGTTTCGAAATCCGCCTTCCGTTGTGCTACTCAGACAGGAACGTCGGCAGGGACGTCAAAGACGGATCTGACGGACAATAATAGTATCGAGTCCCTGGTCTGCCCTGGGACTTCTGTCAGAGTAAGAAGGTGCTGAACCCCAGCCCCTGGCTCCCAACACAGATATAGCACTGGTAATCGCTCTCCATGTCTGAACTTACTTCCAACTCCTCAGACTTCTTGTGTCTAGGGATGTCTCGCTTTCTGGGCTGTGTGTTTGTGTGTGTGTGTGTGGGAGTGTGTGTGTGTGTGAGAGAGAGACAGAGACAGAGCGAGAGATAGATGAGTAGGGATGCTTAGCTGGATGGATCGAAGAATCAGCAAACACAAAATACAACAAATATCGAGCGGCACGCGTGGCCGGTCTGTGGATGGAGCCAACGGTAGCCTAATGTCGGTGGGACATAAAAAGACAAGACTTTGCACAGGATAAAATTATTATTATTATTATTATTATTATTATTATTATTACTACTACTACTATTACTACTACTACTACTACTACAACAACACGATCAGTCGCATCTTTCTAGGTCAATAGGGTAAAACAAAAATAGTCCCAAAGACTTTTTTCTATGATTCTCAAAGGCAACATGCGGTCCTCCTGGTAAGAAAGTGAAACATTTTCGGGACGATTTCGCGCAGGGCATTATGGGGCAATGCAGGCTCCCTACAGGTTTTGCACTTTTGTGCTTTGGTGATTAAAAAATGTTGTCCTGTACCACCTGGAGTGGAGACCATGTTGCTGCCAGGCCTGTGGAGGCGGAACAGACAGACCTTCCGTACACGGCCGGAAGCTTAAGCTTAAGTAACAAAGAAACAAAACTGGAAAGAAGGGAAGAAGGAACACGTTTACAAAATTGAAAGAAAGATATATTTTTGAAGAGAAGGCACATAATAGTGAGCAAAGAATAATAAAATACGAAAAAAAGAAAAGACGTTTTCAAACCAGTGCCGGAAAAAGCCTGAGCGGATTACACACTACAACATGGCTAAAATTATGTCCAAGAAAGGCGAAAGGACAGAATGAAAAATGGCGTGCTTGTGGTGGTCGTGGAGAGATCAAGATTTGAAGATGTTTTAGGATGTATATCAGTGGCATGCTGAGTACCTCAGAATCCATAAAGTGTTAGTTTTAAAATGAAACAGTGGCCAATGGTAAATTAACATCCAAAAGACATCCAAAAAAGTTTACTAAAGGCTCAATTCTTGTAGGATAATCAGTATTTATGCAGGATTATTGAGTATAATCTCCCCTGGAAAATATAAAAAAAAATTATTCTTGTTGAAGCTCTTGCAGAGCACACTGGAAGTAGACAGACATGGATCAATTCCGGCTTTAATTAGCTTATTAAAGAACTGTCATTAGTCCTGTGTGGTCTTCTGCTGGTATTCAACAGGGCGGCGCTGGTTTCACTGCACAGGAAAGTGACGTCATCACATGTGAAAGAGACAGAGAGAGAGACTGGAAGAGACTTTTCGACCCAAAGAAGAGATCGTTAGACATTATCAGGGTAAAACACTCAGTTTAACACGTGCCACAGCCAATAATCACCTTGAGTATCTTCAGACATTCGTAGGCCCTGGGTCGTAGCCCTGGACGGTGGATAAGACTAGCACGGAGGTAGCTATTGACCGGAAGTGCAATCCTCTAAGTGCAAACAGACGAAGACCTTTTTAAGGTCCGTTGCTCCAGATTAGTTGCCAACCAACGGTTTGCAGCCCCCGTAGTGCAAACACAATGTGCACGTGCTCTGTCCTCCGCCATCCACTCCCCCCGCCAGGCAAGCTCTGGGCCTTCTCTAACTCAATCTGGAATGTTCCTGATCAGGCATGAAACCTGACCCGCCAACCACGAGAACCCTCTTCTGTACCCCAAAACCATTCGAGATAGATAGCGGCGTTTTAATTTGAGATGACATTTAACTTTTATTTCTTCTTCCTTCTCCTTATTCTTTTTTAATCTGACTGCACCTCCCACTCTCTCCAAAACTCCATTTTTGTTTAGCGATCTTCGACACAAGCTGATACTCACCGAGTTTATTCATGTTTTCTTTCCCTGTGCAGTATGTTCACAGTCTGTCCAGATGTTTCTAATTTTTTTTAACCTCTTTGATGATGCGAGAGAAGAAATTCTGAGCAGGGGGAGACTACTGCAGAGAGTATTGATCATGTCAAGAAGTTTAGAACAAAGATATCATTTTTTTCTAAGCAAATTAGTATTTGTAAAAGAAACCTTTCAAACTACAAACTACATATAAGAGATTTGAGGTCGTTTTTTAAAACGGATTTTCTTGGTCAGACCCCAGAAAATGCTAACTTGGCGATTCTGATTCTGATTCTGATTCTGATTCCGATGGCTAGAAAGCTGTTCCATCGACTGTGGATCCACCCATGTTACCCTCGACATTTTCCCGCATGTTAAGTAGATGTGTTGGCCTCGTCACCTGAAGACTACCAATCACTGGATGATGACAAAGTCTAGGCTGCGAGAAGGAGAGAAAGGTTCGGATCTTGGCTTCTTCTGTTTTTTCTTTCTCTTGGTGTAACACCTGTTCGCAGGGCTGACCGCCGGTTGTAAGAATGATTGTGAGATGTTTTTGATGCCTGATTAAACTGTTTGTTTGTGATTCTTCAGACAGGTGTTGGCATTAAAATAGTGTCCCTACAAAATATACATTTATTTGTTTGTTATTTATGATGAGGTGAACCTGAGAAATTAGGTGATGGAAGTAAAGACTAAGAGACTAATACGAGAACATGACTCATGCTCTTGCTATGTTTCTGTGGTTGGGCTTGTGATGAAAAGAAAAAAATCTGTCTTGGCCTTCCTCAGACAGACAATAAGGTGTGATTTGATTTGACTGCAGGTGAGGACAGGTGTGACATTCTCGCATGATTCAGTGACGTGGTTGACAATCTGACTGAACTGTGGGGTCTACACCTTGTGACCCCTATGTTGTGTTTACACCAACATCTACAGTGTTACAAGGCTTCAAAGTATCTTGCACAACAAAGGACAATTATCGGACTTACCGACTGTTAACGAGGTGGAACACAAAGATTTGGTCAAGATGGTAGAACAGGAAAACTACAGGGAACCATTTTTACAGGAAATACCATTGTCATCGTCAGGTTAGACAGACAGGACAGGAAGGTTACTGTCCATAATTGCGAACATGAGACCTGAGGCCAGGCTCCCATACAACAACAGCCTGGTAAAAAAAAATCCACTGGGGATGTGACTGCAGAGGGAAGAGAAGGTCATGCAGAGAGCATTAGGGTTAATTAGGGAGAATGTGTAAATAAACACATGTCCCACCACTGGAGCAGCCACTGTTGGGATGCTGCTTGTAACAGTATCACATGCATCGCATGCTTTGTCTTTGCATAGCATCGGATGTTACATAATTTTTAAAATAAAATTTGATGGAATAAACCATTAGAAACAAATGTAATCGCAACCCACTTGTAAGTGAATATACTGCACATTTTATTCATCGTTGCAATAGAAGAAACAAATGACAATAATCACTGTTGTAGTATATGCCACTGCACATAGCGGCAGGCAGAAGAAGCAAGCAGTTATGCAAAGTAAAGAGAAGTAGATATATAAACTAACATACCATCAAATACCTCTGAATATGTACAGTCATTTCGCACTGAAACTTTTTACAAATGTTTATTTGGCTTTTCAAGCATCGCATCCAAAACATGCAGAATACCGACAAGCAAATAAATGAAATGTAGAAATCAGGACTCAGCGGGCAAAATAATTTTCTCCCAGTTAGTTGTGGACAGGAGGGCAAAGTCACAGAGTTAGAGTTACAGAGCTACAGAGTTACAGGGTTACAGTCCTGTAAATGAATTGGGGTATCATTGACTCATCAACTATGTCCCCGTATTGTGTCCTATCCACAGATGGTTGCTAGAAGGGGGGTGGATATCTGGCGGGGTAAACCTGACCCAGAGGTCAGGGTTAGTACAGGCCCAAGGTGTGTACACTGTCTCATCGTTCAGGTGCTAAGTGTATGTGTAGATTATATGTAAATGTCTACTTGTGTATGTCTATAGTGTTCTCACAAGGACATAGACAATTGCTGTTTGCACTTCAAAATAATTTTCAAGAGCTTTTATGATCACAATCAGCAAGGGTTGTTACATGGCACTTAACATGAACTAAAATTATTTTTTGTATATCCAGTCAGCTTAATAAGTTAGCGACAGAATACAACTGTGTATAAAAACAACAGCTACAACTACAGCATCTGATAACACAAACAATACTATAGATGTGAAAGTTTTAGTTATAACTTGTGACATTTGACCCAGAGAAAGGCAGGACCTTCTGGTTTTGTACCAGATCCCGAGTCAAGACATCAAAACTTCGACTTTCAAGCGACAAAAGTTGCATATTTTTAAATAAAGAAAACTTTTTCTGAAAGCAAGCAAAACTTTACAAAAACCTAACTGGAACCAAAAAAGATGGCGGTTCAATTATATCACAATAAATCCGTACAATACTGAGTAGTTGAAAGCAATGTTGTCTGACAGGCCATCTCACAAAAGAAGCGAAGGGACATGACAAGGATCACTTTAATTAACGCGTTTACACAGAATCTGTTCAAATTTTAGCCACGGAATATCCGATTAAATTGTCAATCAAATCACCCCGACGATTCCAGTTTAAAGAATTATTTAAATGAAAAAGTATTGAAGGGACAAAGAACAGACTTTCTTTAGAAACGACGATGTGAAAGCATGGCTAGAGTAACAAGTAAAGGACAAACACACAATCATTGAAATTTAATCCCAATTATTCGTTAAGAATTAGAAGAGAATACGAAGTAGAAAATAGTGAGGAAAACAAAAACAGTCGAGTTGAAAATTCATTGAAGATAAATAAACATAGCCGTGGGAAACGAACGGCTCTCCATGTTTTCTAACTCTGATCGAATTTCCTTTCAGGTCTTTGTTTGTCAGACCATAAACTCTTGGTTCTTTTTGTTTTGATGTCTTTTTCTTTAAACCTACTATGAGTAGACATTTCTCAGAGAGAACATCTCTTACAAAACCGGTCTCACACTTTAAATGTCTAAATACCATTTTCTTCTCAAGTTGCATCCACTTCGTATGGAGCGAATGGAGTCAGCATCCATAGCCATTCAAAGAAAAGAGTACTAAGGTACTAAAGTGATGGAGGAATGTCTACATAAATTCTCATTTAAACAGAATCACGAATCCGAGGACACAAGCAGGGTGGCTACCTTGATTACAGGATTTTCAAATGCACTTCGTAAGGAACACTTTAATTTACACAAGGTAAACACAAGAAAGATGTAGTTTATCTGACTTAGCAAAAAGGACACACAATTTAGAACTAACCCAACACAAACATTCGACATTTCATTATCATATAAATGAAAGCCACAGTTAATTGTTCGTTTCTGTGTATATATATCTTGCCACCGGATCTCAGAAAAGTATTATTCTATGTTTAGATGCTCCATACTCAGGCGTCTTCGGCGCATTTCTTTAATTTGACAAAAATGTGAGAAAAAGGCCAAGGAGGACTTTCATTTTCCTCTCAATCTTACCCGTCGCTATGTCTGTTTGTCTCTCTCTCTCACACACACACACACACACACGCGCACGCACGCACACACACGCACACACGTGCTTATCAAAGGTCAGTACTGAAACTGTTCATGATTCATCACCGGTCAGCTTCCTCCCTCATCGTTCCCCCGACGGTGGGGTCCCCGTCTCTAGATGGCGTCCCCGCAGCCGCTCAGTCGGTTCAGGTGCGCGGAGTCGGAGCACGTGTGAGATTTGACATTCAGCGGCAGCCAGGAGATAACAGTCTTTTTTTTGGTCCCCGGGTAGCTAATCAGCTTGGGGTGGGCGGCGTGTTGACACAGGCTCATGCAGGGGCTGTCGGTGGTGGACAGCCGCAGCGACGCCGTGGCCGAGTCTCTGTGCACCCCGCTGGAGGAAAACCTTCCGGCCGAGCTGCGCCTGGAGGCGAATGACCCCTGCGCACCGGAACTGGGAGATCGAGGCTTGCGTCCACCCCCTCGCATCAAATACCAGAAGGCGGTCTGAAACTTGGACGACACGAGGGAGTAGATGATGGGGTTGCCGGCCGAGTTGACGTACATCAGCAGACGACAGAACCACATGAGGTTGTAGTAGCGCTCAGGCCCGAGGGCGTGCACCTGGTCTTCGGGGACAAACAGAATCCAAAGGATGACCCCGCGGAGAGGAGTAAGCGAGATGAAGAAGAGAAGGACGATGCCCACCAGCATCTTGATCACCTGTTTGCGAGAGGAGTGATTGGAGAGAGCCATGGCGTCTTCTCGGATGCCGTTGCGGAGTGCTGTGCCGGAGGATCGCAGCTTTCGGATGATCTTGGCGTACAGGAAGAAGAGCACGATCATGGGGATGCCGAAGAAGACGACGTAGATGGCGCCGATGTACCAGTAGTGCCACACCTCCTCCACGCGCGTGCCACACACGTAGGACCTTGACCCGTCGAAGAACTCGGCCTCGCTCAGCACGGTCATGATGACGAAGGGCACGGCCGTCACCAAGGCAACGCTCCACACCACCGGCAGCACGCGCCAGGGGCGGGGCTTGTGGCACATGGCCAGCTTCTTCAGCGGCCGGCAGATGGCGTAGTAGCGCTCCACCGTGATGGACAGGATGGTCAGCGTGGAGGCATGCAGCGCGGCGTGCTCCAGCCCCGGCACCAGCTTACCTGCACACAGGTGTAACCAGCGCAGGTGAGTTAAGTGAAGTCAACATACTTGAAACACAGATATTATCAACTTGCTAAAGTTAAATCAAAAGTGACAGTTGGATAACTCAAGTCAGGGAAACAGTTACAGAAAAGGAACGGGGACCAATGATCTGATTTAAGGAACATAACCCGATGAGATTGGATGAGAATAGGCGAGAGCGAGGAGGTGTGTAGATATGAAATGAGTTGGACAGGTAAGAGCGGAGTGATTGAGGTACTTGTGACAAAGGATGTTGTGCTGAATATGTTTAGAAACTAGGAGCCAAGTGAACACATCAAGATCAGTTTTCTTCCTACGAAAAGTATGGCGAGCGGCATTGTTTTAAACACGCTGAACAACATGGATGATGGTAGAGTGAAAAGAAAACTTGATGCGAGAGAGGACAAGAGAGAAAAGTTTAGTGATGTTGGAAAACGCCTTCAGATGTGTAGCCTTTGGATTGCATGAACATTCGTTTCTGCTCATGCATAACATTCCACATACATCTACAATGAAACGGGTCCTTTTTGTATGAAATAAGAAACCGCCATGCAAGCGGCCTCTGGAAGCTAGGGGCACTCATTGTCTGGTCTTGGAGTCTTCGTTATCTGTGTGAGATGGCGGCAACGCTTACCTCTGTATGTTTAAAACCGTGGTTTATGGCTTTTTCTGCTATTATTTGTGCAGTACCGCTGTTCGCCTTCATACATCAGACAACCTCAGTCATTATGAACGAGATCATACACAGGTAACGAGATCACACACAGGTAACTGCGCCGTCCTACTGTAATGTCTCCACCATGCCCTGATTACCTCCCTTAACTACTGGCAGGAGAATAGTCTGGAAGTGGAGACGACGGCTCACCAAAGCTTATCTTCCCATAAATCGGTCAGCACTGAGGGGAAGGCAGCCATTTCCAACTTCCTCCGAATCCTTGTGAAGATGTGTGAGCATAGTCGTTCTTCAACCTACACTTGATGATTTTCTCATTAAACGGTCTGCAGTTTGGTCGCATTTCCCCTTCAAGGGACCAGGGGCCAGGGTGAGAATGTGTTGCTAGTGGTCAGCTGAATATAGTCAGATAAACTGAGGTTTTCTGAATGATAGATGGTAGTCATCCACCTAGAGAGAATTCGTGGACCTGACCCCTGGTCTCTTGTGAGAAGAGCGAGAAACACAGAGATATAAAACTGTCCCCTCCTCCTCCTCATCATCATCATCATCGCCACCACCACGACCGTCTTCGCTAAAGTGTAGAAAAAAAGGAAACCTAGAAAAAGCCTGAACAAAGATTCCCAGCAGTAATTACAAATCACAAGAGAAGGTCGCTCATTTCTAGGGCACAAAGCTAAATGAGGCCAAATGCGCCAGACACGCAGACCTGCAGGGCAGCTAAGGATACACAGCAGACAAAATAATCTGGGGATGACACTGATTGTAGAAGCAGGTTCTAAAGAGACACGAATTATTCATCTTTACAGACATGAAATTACCAGGAAGCGAGAATGTAAAAGGCATTAGATGGACGCCCTATGGTGGCCGCGTGATGTGACTATTAGAGACAATGTTCCTGTGGACATTGCAGACATTTGTTGAAGGCGTCTCATGTTGATTAAAAGCTCACAGAAGCTTGGTCTGGCTCATCTCATCATTGAACACACCACCCTACACAGACACATACAATTCATGTGCCTTTATGAAAACCATAAAGCTTATTTCAATAAAATGTTCTCGCAATATCGCCGCGGGTTCATTTTTCAGACGCAACAGACTCAGTCATGAAAGAGAATGACTCACCCATATAAAAGAGAAGGAGTCACCTACTTAAAATATAATGAATCGCCCACGTAGAATGGAATAAAAAGGATGAAAAGATCTGAAGCTCAAGCTGAGGAAAGAGCGGAAACCAAAAACTGTCGCCGAGAAAAGAGTTCTGGCAGGTAGACCGGACGTAAGCAGCTACAGCCTGCGGTCGTTAAGGAAACAAAGAGAAGAAAGTTTTTGTCTCCTTCCAGCCTGTCTGCTGGCACTGCATGACATACGACATTAGACACAAAGCTCGCAAGTTCATCTCAATGTGTGTGTATGTCTTGGGTGGCTTTCTGCACCTGGAGATGCTGGCTGCAGCAGTTTAATGAGGACGGACATCAAGCTGCAGGCAGGGGAGGCCATTCTCACACGGTAGGAGGGAGACGCTAGAGGAGGTTTTAGTTGACAAGACGAGATCAGAAAGTTTACAACAGAGAGTAGAAGTAGGTTTGAAATAGCGGTTTGTGAAGTTGATGACTAAACCACATCTGAACCAAAACCACGGTTGTAGCTAGAGGGGGGCTTCCGGTACTGAGAGAAAGCATGTGTGTGGTGAAGAGAGAGAAGGGAAAACAGAAGAACATAAGAAGGTCGAGTGAAAGATGGAGTTAAGGACGGCCAGCAAAATTATTGTCAGCCTGATATTGAACAACGGAAATCTTTTCTCGTAATTCAAGCATCACAACCTGCTGGTCTTCCATTAACTTGTTGTGGTTTCTTTCTCTTTTTATTATCTTCATTGTTAAAGGATGCGAATAAACAACAAAAAAGTCAATCGAGAAACAAAAATCGCTCCACTATTGCACAACAATATACAATCTCTTATCAACTGCTCCTTACTCATTGCTATGACAACCCCCTTTAAGAAACCAATTTCATTGAAATCTTAAAACAAAATGTGGAAGACTTTCCGCAATCACACAATCCAGTAATAGAAAAAAATTCCTCTATATCATTCACTCACAGAAATTTAATGATCACGTGATCACGTGTTCTTTAAAACGCGTATTTCCTCCTTGTGGAGCGGAAGACAAAGAGAAGTACCCGGGTCTCACTCCTCCAAAAGAAGGAGATGAAAGGAGATCACCGGTGATCTCGAGAGACGTGCACTTGTTTCCGAGATCCGGTAACATGTAGCAAGGGGGAGTAACTCCACACGACAACGAGCAAGAGCTGTTACTAACAATTTGTGAAGCCTTATTATCAACACGCACACACAGCGGAAGTAACGTCACAGCCTGTAATGTCCGCAGCACCATCAGTGTCTCTCTGCAGCTGCTTGTTGATGTTGGTCGTCGGCGTGTCCGCCTCACAGTCACACTTCCGAAAATAAACTTTACATGATAAACACTAGACACCAGAAACTACAACATGTACAGGTGCACTAAGTTAAAAATAATAATTACCTATATGTTAGTTAGATGATGATGATGATGATGATGATGATGATGATGATGATGATGATGATGATGATGATTAACATCCAATCCACTGCAGCATCGTTTATTGGTTTTTTTTCATTGTTGCATCTGCTTCAAAAGCAAACTGCGCATGTGTGTGACCTTTTTCCGCCATGACCATCGAGCTTTCTGATTTGTGGTCTGCTGTAATTGCCATTTATCTCGGTCTTTATTTTAAGCCCCTTTCTCTCTTTCTCTCTCCCTCTCTCTATGTCTGCCTGTCTCTCTATTTCTCTTTTTCTTTCTCTCTCAGCTGTCTCAATGGAGTACCTACTCCACCTGCCTTATCTTTCCGCGTCACTTCCGGTCCCAGGTCGAGGCCAGCTCATTATCAGCACAGATGGCGAGGAGACAATGGTTTCCTAAACGTATTTCGTTACTAACCTCGTCCAGCTCCATTTAAAAGCTTTCTAATAAAAAACGATTGCTGTTTAATTCTATGAATCTGGATTTTGTAAAAAGCTAGTGGTATGACTCTGTACGTGATGGGAAAAATTCAGGAAATTATAAAAATTCTAAAACCTTGCGGCGAAGGAAACGGAAAAAATTTAAAAAGAATGAGATGCCTCAGTTAAAAGATTTTCCTCCTGCTGAATTATGCTTTTTTAAGAACGGAAAGAAGAATGGTTCTTCCAAAGAATGAGCTTGAATAATTACAGTATATTTTTAATCTGCTAATTTATTTATCCTTTTGCTAATAAAAGCACTTCAATAATTCAATAAGACCTTCAATAATTTACTAGAAATCTCAAATTTCAGTGAATGGAACATATACTTAACTAATAAAGAAAGTATGCAAAGTAATAAGATGTATTTAGTTTTGCCTTAGCGATGGGTAAACACACACACAAACACACACACACCTCCTAACAGTTAAGAATATGTGACTCCGACAAAAAATCCTGTGTGTGAAGTATGCTGAGGGCAGTCCTGTACTTTGACACTTGTCATCTATGTGCAGACAAAGTCACGTGTTTTCAATTACTTGTATATGTGTCTTTAATGACCAACTCAAGCATCTCCATCATCATCCTCGTCGTCGTCGTCGTCGCTGTAGTGGTAGCAACTGTGTCTTTGCACTCTTACAGCCCTGGAGGAGCAGCAAGGCAAACTACACACGTTCACGAGTTATTACGGATCACTTAGTCCTAGTCTGACAGTTTCAATTTTTCCTGAGGTCTGTTTACGAGGCTGCCCTACATCGTGGCCTAGTTGCCTTTCTGCGCAGCTGGGACTTTCTACGTTTCCCGTGGTGACGAGCTCGATGTGGCGAGGAACTAAGTGAGATCTGGAGACATTAATTAACCACTGCGGGTGTCAGGGCAAACACTCAAGTGTTATTTCCGTATTTAGAGTAATAGTTCCAGGTTAACACAAAATCTTAAAAAAAAAACCACACACACAGCCAAACCAAACAAACAAACATGTACAAGCATAGCTAAAAAACAAACCACCAAGCAAAGGCAAAACAAACAAACAAAGAAAAACATTAAAAAACCGCGAGTTTAAGCACCCAGTATGACGAGAGCTCTCCGGGCAACAATAACTGTGATCGCGATCATGGAAAGCTCAACAAGCGGTTTTGAGCTGGAAAAATTCACTCTTCAAAATGGAGGCTAAGAGAGGAGTAACCTAACTTAAGACTAAAATATTCCCACGATGTTACTTTCTCCTTCTTATTTATGTAAAAAAAAAAAGAAAGCAAATTAAGAACCCTGATAAATCTCGCATGTTTGTTTGCTTTTCTGAAAAGCTTCCAGACGATCGAAAGCTTTTGAAAGATCTGGACCTCTACAATCATCTGCTCCGCCGCTCCCAACATCAGCGGGCTCCTGCATTTAGAAGAAGGTCAGAGCATCCAAGTGTGCGGGCAGTTTGTCTGCAGGACGTCTCCCCGCTGGAGGGAAGACCATTTCCAGATGAGCGATAGGTGGCATTTGCTGCTTACGCCAAGCGAGATAACCGTGCGTGACCCATAAGCCGTAAACAAAGAAAAGTCAATACTTTGTTCATTGCCTACTTCCCTTCCTTTTGCCAAGTCAATCTGTATGTGTGAGCGAGGGCAAGGACTTTGCTGATAGATGAAACATTTTATGTCAGGCAGAACGAAATCATCGATATCTCGCTAACTGACAAGTGTCGATATGTCGGTAATTGCTAAGTATGGATATCTACTAACAGGAAACTATTGATACATCTCGGATGTAGTGATTAGTACTGAGATATGTTACGATGGGAAAATTGATATTTTGGTAATTAACAAGTTCTAACATCTCGTAAGATGACAAATCGACCTTTCAGCCGGAAAGATCAAGAAAAAAGAGCATTTAGTCAGCTACTCTTGCTTCTTGTTTCCAGAAACTGCGATAGATAAAATAACAGGATTCAAGGCCCTTCGTTTCTAAATATATTTAGTTTGACTGATGCTCTACGAGTGTTGAGGCTGGAAAACATCGCTGGTTACGTCTATTGACGACTTGAAGAACTCACTGTCGACAGAACTACAGTCCCACAGCATCCCTTATCATTGCAATCACACAGGATGCCCAGGTCACCTCCACTTGCATGCCATTCCAAACACGCACTCATGCTGCATTCATTGGTTCATTTGTTCCTTTGCTCTTTTTTTTTAGTCACTCCATCCACATAAAAACACGCAAAATGTACTGAAACATGCCATGTCTGGCAAAAGAATTGTAGTTTGTAAAGTTCTACAGTTTAAAGTGTCGGGAAGAGCAATGGTGACTATGTGAAGGTCAGTCTAAGACTATTTCTTTGTAACATAATTCAGAAAAAAAGTGTTTCTGTGCAAGAAGGGGATAAACTGTTTTTCTTCGGTACAACCCTGTACTTGTAGATTGTTTATAACAGTAAAATCAAGGAGACAGCCAGAGAAGACACTGTTATCTGAGTGATTGAACCCAGGCGGCAGCTTCAGTAGGCAGACCCTCCTCCTCCTGCGGCGATATAGCAACAAGGACCGCTGGGGCTGCTTTTTGTTCGACTTTTCGTGCACTGGATACTTCGGCTTACAGTGAATAACAGCAAATAATAGCGAGTGGACACACACACACACACACACAAAGAGAGTAGAGACAGTGGGACGCGCACACATTAGCATAGATATCTCGGAATTAACACTATCAATTATGTTTTAATTTGAAAACTTTTGAAGACAAAAAAATCTCTAAAAATCAAAATCTGAAATGATCTTTTCACGTTTTGGATACAGAAAATAAAAATAAATTGTAGTTGTTAAACACATCACACAACGTATTTGCAAAATTAATAAATATTTGTGCGTAACAGAAGTTTTACTGAATGCATCTTAATTATTTTTTTCTTTCTCAGACGCAACAGAAAAATCCGTTGTTTTTCCTGAAAGCAAATCAAAGCTTGTTGTTGAACACACCCAGACCATGACACTGCCCGGTGTTCACTTGTTGGAAGGACACGAGTGAACTCAGATTGTCTTGTGCCAGGATCCAGCTCTGACTGCTGAAGCAGCAATGGACATCATCCAAATAGCTTACAGGTCCTCCACCACAGACTCGCCCAGCCTCACGGACTACTCACCCTCCTTTTACACGACATCTACCATTCCTGATTGTCAGAAGAATCTCTTCTACTTTCTGTTCAGCTTTCTAATCATTACTTCTTGACATGCAGCACACAATTTTCTCGGTACCTTCTCGGCTACATAACCATTACTACCTACTTTCCTCCAGAACCCATAGTTTGTCGGCAGAATTAATAAGAGGAAGTATCTTGCAATTTGCTCGTCATGTCTGAAGCCTTGCATCATAAGCTTCCTGAGAAGGGTATGTGCACTCACAACTGATGATGGCGTCAGAAGAAATCGAACTTTGTTGTCGATGTAGTTGTATTTTGTACTCTACATGATCTCAGCTTGGTGCCGAAAGAAGTGAACTACCGAGGACTTTAATGATTCCCTTGCCCTCCTTGATCTCATATTACAGAAAAGATGTTTACGATGCAGTTTGTTTCAGTTTGCTGGAATAGAAGAATGTAATTTCATATGTTTTACGACAATCTTTCCCAAGGTGTAGCAGGCTTTGTATGGCTGAAATGCTCGGTAACCTGACTCCATTTTGTGCAAGATTCACATTCATTCCGATGCAGCTCATGCTGACATCTTTCGCCCATTTCCTCCAAATATTGTAAACCCCATTTATAAAATTTTAATGTCTTTCGGTAAAGAAAACAACCCAAATCCTTTAGTCCGAGAGTTTTGGCAACTCGGAGCAGAGAGCTATAAACCACAGCCTGCCAACCTCGCCTGAAAATAAAAATGAAATGAAAGGGAGTGGCCATGGTGGGATGCGGGGCGGCATGGCTTCCCCCTTTTCCGCCTCACTGTCGTTTATTTATGAATCTGTTTTGGTAAAATCGGATTGAGAAGGCACTACAACATGCTAATCGTTAAAGAAGGACATTCAACAAGAAGACTGATACCACTTTATAGTCAGCTGTATGTTTATGTGCGTGTAGGCGTGTGTTAGGGAGTTGTTGTTGTTATTTTACCTCCCGTTGTATTGCAAACAAGAGAACTTCTTAGCGGACGGACTCCATTGAAGTGTCAGTCTTTTCTTAGTTATTTGATATAAACCTGAATTTCGTTCCCTTTGATGACACATGTGTTCCCTGCACTGGCATTTTTCATTCTGTATATATTGTCAGGTCCATTGTGTCCGACGATGTATGGTGTTAACGCAGAACAACGGCTGTTTTAACGGCTTATTATGTGGCTTTTTGTCGCTGTCATCTAGTGTTCACTGAGGTTGATGTATTGCTACACAATGAGAAAACCCCTATTCTTATACAGTGAGAAAACCCACACACTAATATTCAGATTGTGCACGAGAGTGAATGTTCAGTCATTGAATCATGAAGACTATACGACACCTGTTCAAGCCAGTTTCTGTCAGTACACTGTCATCTGTCACCAACTCCTGTTACAGCCATGAAAAGGACCTTCTACAACTCCTAAGTGCACTGTAAAATCCCCTTCAAAACACATTTTAAAAGTGTATGTACACAGCTCCTGTATGCTCGCTGTTAAAGCGCCTCCTCACGACTTGGGGGAGACGATGGATGAAGCAGTGGCATCATTGGAGGCGGAGGCTCAACTCTACTCCCGTGGCCACCAACATCCTCATTGTCTGTCCCTCACTCACTCCCGCGTGTTTTGCAGTCTGCCTCCTTTATTGATCGTTTGGGCCAAGGAGGAATATAGAGAGGAGTCTTTGAGTGCCAACTGTCCCTCCTTCACTTGCTGGAGGTGACGGGAGGACGAGAAGGCACGGCGTGGTTAGTGGAGCGTGTCGTGGCACGTGCACCACACATTGTCGTCAGCTGACAGAATCACTCTCAATGCTGTTTCTCTCTCTCTCTCTCTCCCATTGCTCCCCCTTCTGTCTTCATCATCTTAATGTGTAGCTGCATGCATCAAGTATACTCTCTCATCCATACAGAGTAACAGACTTTAGAAGACTGAAAGTATTTGTGCTTATATACTTTTTCGAGTGTGTGCCCAATACGCTACATGAAATAAAATCTTTCAGGTGCTAATTGAATCATAATCACAATCATAATCATAATCATCACATGTATTTGGCGCCTTTCTCCAGCATCAGCCGGACTCACAGCTCTCTACATACAGATGCACGAACACCTCAGGGGAACATGAAATGAACTTCATGAACCCGCCTACACAAACTATACAGATATAATTCCGAGAAAAATATAAATAAAATGGACTGAGAGAGCGCTCTAGAAGTTTTATAGAATGCCTTATGGGATGAAAACGATGCAGCCAGAAGTTGCTTGCAGCGGGCACAACTCATTTGAAAAACTGTTTTCCTGGCAACAAATGCTCCAATCCCTAGGACAGTTCCAATCACAGAACGGATTTAATAGGCAGAAGTCTTGTTTTGTTAGTTTGATTACTTAACTGCTCATGGGGTCGCCTGCACAATGTCTGTGAATAAAGCACAATCAGTTGACAAGTCATCGGAAGGTAAGCAGCGGAAATCAAGAAATGTAATAGTCAAGACCTTTAATTGTTCATCTTTCACAAGTCGCCAACCCAAACGTTTTCAGATGCTTCCTGAATTATAGAAACACTGCGATAATCTTCTGTCGAAAATGATATAAAAGAAGCTAGATGTATACTACATTTATTTCGAGAACCATTTCATGCTGTCCAGGCTCAATCAAGTCTTTATTAAAAGTGTTCTGACAAATACTCGATATACAGACTGAGGTGTGTCGGGCGATTGCTTTTATACAAAATCGGTGAACAGATGGTAGGGTATTTGCTGGCCACTCCCAGCAGCAATGAAATGAGGGCAGGAAGGCATCACATGTCCACATAAAAATTAAGTGATATTTTTATACAAAAAGAAAATTAGTTTCATTTTTTAAACAGAAATTTCAAACCTTCCTTTTTTCTATTTACAACAACATTCCAGTCCGCATGCAAGTCTTGTAGACATCGCACTGCAGCTTACCACGCGGTGTAAAAGCTCATGTTTTGCAGCAATGTTTTCACGAATACTATGGCATTACATGAATGTTATCAATGTTTTAATTATTGTATCATGAATTTCGAATTTCTGTTACGCTTGTCGACCCTTTCACACGGAGTTTGTGCTCGTCAGCAATGGCCTCACAGCATTAATAGACAGGAGCTTCTATTCTGACACAAAAACAAGGATTTGTGTTTATTTTGGGCAATCACAGTCACGAACAACGACTAATTATTGTCCAGATTTATGCACGGAAATACAAAACTCCACCTGTTTGGAAATTGGAGGCCAATATAGTGGCAGAAAATGATAGAATTTTTTTTAATCACAGGTCAGCTGTAATAGCAATTATAGGTACTCGCCAGCAACTGTACAGCTGAATACCCACAAACAAATAAAAATAACAATTTAAAGCAACAGTAAATATACTAACGGTCGGGACACTACAACAGGTTGACTGAGGTCGACACAGATGATACAATGGATGACAGCTGTGAAGACAATTGGTTTTACACGATCGGTGGTTCTGGCATCTCGGGTCTGTGACCAGACTGCAAGAGATGAGCACTCACTCACCGACACATGATCAGGAATAGTAAGCATGTGGGATGTGTAAGGATCGCATGTTGCACGAGACAGTGAGACCCTCGGTTTGGTTCCTGTGATCAGGACACACAGATATTAACAAAGACTAGACTTTCCTGTTTTATGGAAAGATTGTCAACCCAGGAAATGAAAAAGGTGATATGATATGAAGGACTCTCATTAAGAGCGAGAATGACAGAGCTGACAGAGAAAGACCTGAGTTTCCGTTGGAAGCATAGGTAATGTTGGCCTGGACTGAGGATCGTGTCAGTCTTGTCATCCCATTTTAGCTGGGTGTCGAAGACAGAGCCTAGATATTTATAAGTCCTGGCTATCCTGACAACATCACCTTGAAAAGTACATGCGACAAAGATAAATTGATAATAAACAGTTAGTATTTTGATTTAGTCATCGGATTGTGCTTCCAAAAGAAAAACTGTGGCCAGTTGCAAGAGACGCCCCCATAACACATAAACAAAAATTATCATCCCTTTCATCTACAGCATTGTGAACTTCATTAAAGACGGGAATTTTTTTTATTTAAAACTTCATCAAAATTATTATTTAAAATATAAAAGAAAAATATTATTGTAAAAGAAAAATGGTATTAGGACAAATGCAAAATGGGTAAACGCTTTTGATGTCATCAACATCGAATTGACTAATTGACTATTTAAGGTGACCATGTCATCGACATATACCTAACTAATTCTATCAGAGTGACCAGATTGACCTCAAATTGGAAATAAAGATTAATTAGTAACATTTGATTGGTTGGCTTGGTGGGAAATACAACTACCGGTAATTTTGCAGTATGAGAGAGGGAATGGGAGGAAATTGGAGTAGCCATACAGTATCGTAAGATAAAATCTGAACCCAAGGCCTTTCACTGCAGTAGTGACAAGGGAGTGTTACATTACCGGTGCCACCAGCAAAGTTTATTTTTAAACTTAGAAGTAACCCCGCAATCCTTTGACATCTAATCTTTCAGTAAAACCAGTTCAAACATTCACTCAAGCGATGGAAGGCCGTTACTCCTGCGTCCTTGACACAGTTGGTTACGTCACGGCATGGCTGTTGATGGCCTTTCCCCTTTCCCTCCCCTAGGTCCACAGGACGGTCAGGTTTTGCAACGGTGAGCGCCTGTCACCAATACAGTGAAGTTTGACTGTCCTGGGTTCAACTCCCGTCTCGGGCACTCTGTTCTTTCTCTGTGGTCATACGCAAGTGAGGCCATTACGTAGACAAAAGCGACCTAGAATAAATAATAAGCACAAAAAAAACGCATTTCTTTTGACCAACTTTTATTGACGACTCTCATTGTAGTCCAGAATCCAGTCCGTGGAACGACCAACACGTGACTACGACTTAAAGACATTGAAGTCGCCATTGTCATCATCCCACACCAAACCCCGAGCAACATCAGTCCACTGCCACAGAGGAAATCGAAGAAGTAATCAAATAATAAGCTTTAGATACATGCTTAATGAACCTTTGTGTGTTTTCTCCCTGAGTGATGAACGTTCTCCATCCAGTCGTCTCTGCACGTGAAAGACAAAATGAGTCGTGGGTGGATCGAGCTTTTTGTGTTCATGTAACAAAGGAACAGTTCTGACCTGTTGGTCTTACAACAATGTCTTCACTAATTAAGCCACCACGACATAAAGAGTTTGTTCAGCAGTTAATGTCCAAGCAGAAAAAATGAGCTGACTCAGCCTGTCTCATAAAATAAGTTCAAGAACTGTCAGATAACCACAGATATCCTCTCACCTTTTTTCTTTCCACACAAAGAGAGAGAGACCAGCTTCTCCAGTGACTCTATATTTTATCCCTGACTTCTACATGGCCAGAGAACAGCTGAAGTCTGTCTTGCCTTTACATTTAATATGGCTGTGGAATGAATTGAGGTCGAAACTTGAAGACTAACAAGACTATCTGTCCTACAATTACATGCGTGCGTGAGTACATGCGTGTGTGCGTGTGTGGATGCGTGCGTTTCTCTGTTTCTGGAGTCTAGAAGAATTTGTCAGTGGTTATTTTCTTCACTTGTGGGCGGATGCAATTGTGTGCGCGTGTGTCTGCGTGCGTGGGCGCCAGCTTGAATAACCGATTACCGATGTCCCAAAAAGCGAGGAGCAGACCGCAGTGGGCGCTGGTGTCGTGTCGCTAGACCACCATCATCAGGAGACTGGTCAGCCTCACACCCTCACACCAAAAATGTGGACAGAGTTGTCATGGAGCAACAGCTGCCAACGCCGCTGGCGGTCATTAGCATTCAGTTGACAACACAAGTTGGACAGGCGCTGGAACAAGACCTGCAAGTGCCGTGCACTCTAACTGCATGCACTCTGGCTCCCTGCCCTCCAAATATCATCCCCCACTGGTGACGTCAGCAACGGCCTGCTGGGCCACCACTAGAGCTTCAAGGCTGCATCCACCTAGTTGTCGTGATGCACCACTTAGTCGAAAACAAAAGCCACCATTGACTTCATCATATGTATGGCTGGAAAAAACGGTTTGGTCAAATTTTGTGTAGGAGAACATGGGAGATCACTCATCCAATCGTTGGCTGGATGTCTCCGATGACAACTTGCTAACATGGTTTAACAATCACATTCTTCTATGTCTCTACAGGTTAGTTTGTAGCTGGCAGAGCTGACAAAGTGTGTCTTTCAAGAAGTTTAGTCGCGAAATGATGTGAGACAGAGACAGACATCCCCTAGAGAGGTGTGTTAGGAATCATTGAGCGCTTCAGTGTAAAGAGAAGTGACAAAATTAGGTACAGATGCCTCTGTTTAGTATGAAAACACAATGTTTTCAGATTTAGAGAGAGAAAGAAGAAAAGACAAAAAGAATAAATAATACAAAAAAGCAGGAAAACGGAAGGATCTGAGAGGAACCTGATTATTTCGAGCTGTTGGTTGGCTTTGTAGAAAAGTGCTTCCACCTTCAGCGATTTGGCACTGTGGAGGATGATAGAGGATGGTAGGGGAGGAAACTAGAGTATCCGGAGAAATCCACCCTGCGTCACATACAGTGTCCCGGAATGCGATCTGAACTCAGACCCTCAGTGGTGACAAGCGTCTACACAACACCACACTATTCGTTTGTAGTGTAAATAAGTGTAGAGTAAGTGTAGAGACTTGTGTGCGGGTAGGAAAGTGCACAAGAGGCAAGACAAATTCTTTACTGTGAGTCCATTGACCCATACAACGGAATGCGTGAGTGAAGAAAGTGCACGCGAGGTGGTGAGGGAGCAAGAGCAAGAAAAGGAAGGAAACATATCCTCCGACATACTTTTTATTTAACTCCTGCTTTGACAGGGGCAGATCGTGACTGCTCCTGTCTTTTCCGCCATGTTGGCGGCGTTTGGGATATCAAGGGGAAGCAGTGATTCGAACATTACCGTCAGTGAAATGACGGGTTTCCTGGGTACCTCATTATCTCCCTTCTCAATCTCCCACCTGATTGCTTGCCATGTTTTTACTTTCTGCAGCCACGAAAGTTAAAATCTTGAACCAGTAGTTATCGTCTATTTTTCTTCTGCTGACAATCCCAGAGGCTGGGATCAGGCCTGAAGGGTCTTCTGGAACATTTCCAGGGAGACTACTCTGTTGTAAGTCGTGCAGTGCGTAAGCGTGTATGTGTGTGTGTATGGTGGTTTATGTACGAACGTAGTACTTACGCATATCTCTCTGAAGCTGTGTGTTGTTTATGTATGTGCTATGTACGTATATGTGTGTGTGTATTATGAATGAGTGTATAATGCATGTGTTTATATGCATGTCCATGTAGATATAACAACAGATGGCCATTGATGAACTGACGAACGACAGATGAATGGACGACTATTTCTACCTGTGTAGCAAAAGTAACAAAGGAAATGTTCTTTTTACAATAAATCCACTCCACACACACCCCATACAGGGCCCCTGTGTCATGAGAACCAATCAAAATGCAGGAAAGTGTAAAAGCCAAACAAAATAATACAAAATAAAGTTTAATCTGAAATAGAGAACAGGTAAAACAGATAACAGGGTCAGGTTTCTGTAAGAAATGACAATTTTCAGATGTAAGCCACAACGCCGTGCGTAGCGCGTGCATCTTGATCCAACCAATGACGCAGCGTTGTTGTGAGGCCTTGAAGGGGATCAGCTCGTGATTAACTCCCATTGGTCCAAAGTTGTGGGGTCCTGTATGGGATACATTTCCTCTTAGCGCCCTATAAACCAGCAGAAGGATGTTTCAAATAGTGAGATTTGTGTAGTACAAAGGTGTCACAACTGAAGTCTGCTCAGTGTTTAGATGAGAGAGCGATGTCGATGTCGATGTCGATGTGTGATGACTTGAATTGTGTAACGACCATACGGGCATTGTTCTCGTCGGTCAAGCTTGGACTACATGTAGTGAATGTAACATCCTCGTGTAAACCTTCAAATGAAGGGATGTCTCTCTAAACCTTTGAACCTCCTAATGAACTATCACTGGCCATTATGAGAAGAAATGTTGAACCGTGGTATTGAAGAATGACTGTAGGTTTATCCTTTTCATCGTTCTTTTATCAACCTTTCATCACTAGTATCACTAATGATTTCTCGAGATTTTCAACCGGACTGGCTGCAGACGTATCGTTGTCTGTTTTTCTGCTGTTAACTGTAATCTGTCTAAGTCCACTACTCTTCTCATATTTCTCCCTGTCCATTTTCTGTGTCTGGGTTACATGTATAACCTCGCCTGCCCGCCTGCTCTAGTATCAATATATTTTCTTGATTTAATCTCATTTTAACCCTTCCCTGGCATCTCCCTCCTTTTTCCTCCCCATTGTTTTCGTTCCATTAGTTTTCTCTCTCATTCTCACTCCGTCATCCGCCCCTCCCTTTACTCATCATGCTGATATTTTTTCTCCAGGGACAGTTTCCTGCCTTTGGCCTCAAGTTGGTCTGGATTTTAGTTTCTCCCTTTCTTCCTTGCCGCCAGCTTCCACTCCCTCTATTCTCCCCTCTTGAACTCCTCCTGGCATACGTCACTTGATTCTTTTGTGGCCTCTGAAGGCTCACATGTTTTCTCCTCCTTCGTCTTACCGGGAAAGATGTCTAAAAGCTTCCTGCCTGCCACTTAGTCGTCGACACCAACGATAACGATCAGCGGGTATACACTACACAAGCTGCTTACTGATCTGTCTCGCCTGCATTCGACTTCCGGCAACACACATCTGCCATTTGTCTGCCCTTACAGCATCTCTGCCTTCTCTCATCTTCGTGATACAAGATCCATGCCGGCTTGTCCTTGGCTGTGGTCCAGGGAAAATTTGATGTCCTGCTTTTGTAAAACTTGTTTTTCTTTGCTTCGAACGGAGGGTACTGCAACGAATTGTTTATTCACCTCGTAGATGTTTCATTTTAAAATAAATTCAACAAACACTTACAGCTGATAGTATAGGTTCCTTTCTTTTGCCGTATCATTATTTATGCGTTGTTGTTTGCAAAATATAAGAGCATGAGAAGTAATTAATCTTATAATTTTGAGAAATGAAAAAAGACAAGCAAGACCAACATGTTTTACAGTGATGTCGGAAGCTTAGGGAAAGGCAGTTACTGAGCGATGATGGGAGTTGATGGAACACGAGGCGGGTCCCTCTATCTCGTGGAAATGTGATGTCACACAAAAGGTGAGTGACAAAGCTGATTGTCTCAGTTGCTGTAGGTAGTCGTCCAAGTTAATGTCGTGCTGTGGACTGATTGTCAAATACAGTGACGTGTCTGACGCTGACTGGCAACGACAGTGACAACGAACACTGAGACACAGCAGTCGTTAGCAGTGACGTAGTGCCTCGCACAAGTCGCAGAATACAAATCAAAACCGCCAACGGAAACCAACTAACAATTTGAAGATAAAACCAGATGAAATGGCGAACAACGACAATGGGTGGGATCGTTATCACAGTTTTGCTGCTGATGGTCAGACAAGGGTTTGGCCATTCTTTTCCTTAATCAAACCATACAAGGCTGGCATAGGAACCCATACATTACAAGATAAATAAAAATAAAAGTATCAGCAGGAGGGGAGCCAGTCCTAGCAGTGTGAAGATGTTTGATGTTCGCTGGTGCCACCCACGCCAATCACGAAGACAGTCAGATGGTCACGGATATAAACCACTAAGTGACTGCATATAAAACATCCCACGTGCTACAACCCACTGTTCCACTTTATCTTTCATTCAACTTGCCCAGTGGGCCATCAAGAACTATGTCAGGTTTTGTCTGTGATCTTATTCCTTTCTCGTGCTAACCCACTTGATCATCCTACACAGCCTTAGAACCTCAGCCATTAGTTGTTAATATTCTTCTAGAATAGAAATGGAATCGGTAACGGACTGTTGAGGAGGTCGAAATAGGCGACCACGTGTCTCCGGCTGCCACTACTGAAGATGTCAACGCTAATTACTGTCATTAGTCTGACATCTGTGAATGGAACCAACATACGTCATTGGCCGACACCCTTCTGTGGCATTGTGGGATTGATGTACCCACAATACATTTTAACGCTGACCTCATAAACTCATTTAACACTTGGGTTTTGAACACATTTTAACACTCAGTATGTAAACGCAATTTACACTCAGTATGTAAACACAGTTTACACTCAGTATGTAAACACATTTTAATACTCAATGCGTTTTAAACATCCGGGTCTCCATCTCGAAGTAGACCCATGCTGTGCGTGTTCTTGAGAACCTTGCTCTTCTCTGTTTAAATCCCAAGAGGCTCGAATCACAAACCCATACACGTCCGTACTTGAATGACTGTTGGGGTGAGATGTAGAGGTATCCTGAATGATCATGAAATGTCATTGTTTTGTTGATTTATCTGAGTGAGCTCTACCTGTAGTCAACTCATTTGTTTTTTAGTATTAACACAATTGGGTAATAAAAGCCGAAGCTTCGTGCAAAAGTCAAGAATGTATTAAAAATAATTTAGCTACACAGCCTTGTGACAAATATTTTGTTTCAAAATCAATACAATCTTTGCTGTTACAACTTCACATCAAGGGTTCTTCCTTCTTCCTGCTGTGAAAAACTGTGGGTGAGAGTTTTGCTGTAATTTGGTTTCCTTTCTGACCTCTTTCCATCACCTCCCCTATCTGGCATTTCCTTACAGCCTGGGCTGTGATTCTGTATTTTGAATTATTAAACATTATTACATTTATGTTATTATTGTGAGATGTTGTGTGAAGAAGCAGTTTTAACATCTACAAATCCTGACCACATCTGTTTGCACTGAAAAGCTGTTAGGGACACGATTTCGGAAATATCAAGAGAAAATACAATGGACTGAAAATTGATATTGATAAATATTGAAGAAAGTTGAGGATTGTAGAGCATACAACCTCTAGCATCATCCCTTGGATAAATGTGGCAATGGCTTGGTATGACCGTGGACTTCAAGCTGTGCAATAAACTGTTCAAACCTTTCTGGACTGATTGTGGAGGCTCGGAAAGATGAAAGGGCAACAAGGGGGCGAAGAAGGACCATGGGCTAGCTTCGGAATAGAAGGAATATTTCGACTGGCCCATCATTCAACTGTTCAGACCTCCTCTGGCTCTTTCATGAAATGACATTAGTGCTGCTGTATTCTAACGTTTTATTTGAATTATTTTAAAAATTCTCTTGCCTCCAGAACATTATTTCTTGTTCAGTGGCTTTAATTGATTGTGGGTTTTTTTTTTCGTAAATTTGATTTTATTTTGGTTGACTTCGGTGATAGGCAAAAAGAAGAGACAGAATGACAGACCAAGGAAAATGTTGAATAGGGACTTCAAACAGAAAGAGAACGGTGTATGTCACTTTTGTATGACATTTTGGAGCATTATATGTGACACTCAAAGATAAAGCAGTCTGATAGTTTCTGTTCATCGTGGTAGACACTAATGTGTGGAATGTTCACTTTTCAAGCTGATTCATGCAAAACTTAACGGAACCTCTAAGAAGTAAAGACGGAACAAGACGAGGAAGTTGCACTAGCAGCTCTACAAAATACAACAGTAGTAAATTCAAGACACGTGAGGATAGAAAGAAACCTCGGCCAAGAGTCTGCAGCCATACAACAGAGGTACTCACAGAGCATCTCCCCGAGGTACCAGCGGTCCCTGGCGAAGAACTCGATGAGGGCAGCCGGCTGGCAGACGAGAAGCACGAGGAGGTCTGCGACGCTGAGGTTGACGAGGTACCAGTTCATGGGAGTGCGCATGTCCTTGATCATGATGACGAAGAGGATGACGAGGACGTTACCGACGATGCCGGTCATGAAGATGACGATGCTGAACACCGTGACGTAGATGGGCAAGTACATCGGCATCCGGGGCTCGTACCGCAGCGAGCCGTTGCCCCAGCCGCTGACCGTACTGCTGTCGTCGCCGGAGGCGATGTAGTCATCGTGTTTGTCCATAAACATGGCGCTCGGTGAGGAAAGCAAAAGCTGAAGGAGAGTCGGGGTCGTTGCCGAAACCATTATTCCTGAAATATCTCCTAATTATCTCCTCCTACGACCTTTCTGTCCCAAATTATGTCCCCTTTCTATTCCCTCTCCTCACACAGCCAATCCAAGTCCACAACCGCTGTCCTAGAAGTCAGGTCCCAAAGTACATCCCACGTGATCAAACTATCACAGCCTTTAGTCCTTACTGCAAATACCTTTTATTTTTTAGTGTTTGTCCTCACAAATTTGGTTTCTTCAATCCGTTCAAATTCCCTCTACGCACAGGTAGAAGAAGTAGATGCTATGTTAGATTCTTCACAGGTTTGGCAGTGAGATGTTCCATTTTGTTTACAGTCGTACCATAAAGGTCTTGTCTAACCGCACGAACACAGTTGTTTACTCACACTATCACAGAGTTGTCTTTTTGTTCTTTACAGTGTTGTTTATTCACACTGTCACACTATTGTCTATTCACAAGATCATTCTGTTCTCTGTTCCAACTACTAGGAGTTAGTTCATTCAGTTCCCAGAGTTCAATTTTTTTTTTTTTTTTGGTTGTGAGAACAATTGATTACTAAAGGTGTTTCTAGGGTACAAAAGAGTTATAATCGCTTTCCTAACAATTTTGATAATGTAAACCTTTTATTATTTTACAATCTTCTTTATTCTGTTACATTCCATAGCATGTGGCAAGTGCTGACTGCTCTCGGTGCACCAGACCAAGCACAGAGATGCTGCTCACAAGATGCCGGTGACCTGTGACCTCTGCGTGTAGAGAAGCTGATTTACGGCTGTTTGCCACGAATAGTCCCCATACACTAGAGCTTTTAGAAATAAAGCAGTGATAATGCAGTCATCCATTCTTCTCTCCCGACCATCTGCCACAGAGGCCTGTTGTGAAATAACTTCTCCCGTGCAGCCTGTGACAGACAAAAGATCATCAATCAAGAAGACTTGCAAAGTCAGGCCAAGAAATAAGCAACCAAAGACCTCAGTTCAGAGAGTGTTGCTGTGGTTTTTTTTTTTTTACTTTTTTGTCTCGTCTGTTTGATAAATGAATGATGGACGGACTTTGTCTTTTGTATCACATATACTTAAGTTGTCTTATCTTTATCACATCGCGGATTTCAGACTTACAGTAACAAAGTGATGTTGGAAATTGAAAGAGAAAAGGATGAGGATGATGATGAAGTTGTAGTTGAGGTAAATGAAGAAAGTAGTAGAAGAAAATCATTCACAGTAATTAAATGCATGAAAATAGATTAGATACTGCCTAAAAATAGATTAGCTACCTGTCTACAAATTGTAAAACGTGTTTTAATGGGAATGTCACAGACTACTGCTTGCAATCAAGAGGACGATAATGACATCCAGGCCATCTGAATAACGATTAACTTTCTTCCGAAGCTGAGACTCCGCGCGGTTTCCAGGACCGTGCCGGAAGGAGTCGTTTTCTAGGAGTCGCTAAGGATGAGGTGGAAGAAGGAGTGGTCAGGCGTGCTACATAGTTAGGAACACATTACAGAGAATTTAGCGAGCAGACCCGATGGCAAGAAACATTAAACGGTAGCCACCGTTACAAGCTAACAGGACATCGTCAAACGAATGTTACCCACCTTGTTATACCGTGGAAATAAGCTCAGTGGCAGCGGTACTGTCAGCACGTGTTGCCTGCACTAAGACTGCCACCTCCTTTTGATAATTTCACCATCGCTCCCATTCTACAGCAATGTTAAAATTGAAGAAAAAAATTAATAAAACGCGGAAAACTAAATTCTGGAACTTGTTCCGCAGACAGCGCCAACTGCACAACTGGACGGCAGACAAGACATGGAGGCGGAGCCAGCCAGCCCTCGTCAAGCCAAGTGGAGGCGGATGATGGCATCTCCGTCAGTGCCATCCACAACCGTCAGCAAATCTGTCTTAGCACATGCCCCCAAAACCTCTTTCACTTCTATTTCTTCATCAATGTCCTCACATTACCGAAAAAGGCTTCTTGCCATCCAGCAAGTAATTCAGCCAATTAATTAATCGAGTAACAGTAATACCTTCTGTCGTTCTTTTGTTTTAAACTGTGTTACGAGTTTTTAGCTCAATACTAACAGCACGAATCAGGTTTTCAAATACATGGAACTGACTATCAAAGAAACGGTCATATACACACCTAGATGTGTAATAAACACAATAAACAATGTATGTTCTACCGGCGTAGTCGTAGACATTTCAAACTGAGACCGTTGATTTCTTGAGGGAGAGTTATTTCCCCTTGCAGTCAATGCGCCATTTTGGACTCCCGATGGGTGGGGAAGGGGTGTAGAAGTGCAGACACCGCAACAAGGGTCTGGCTTGAAGAGATTTCAGGCAGGATATTAGAGTAATGGAGCCATTAGTCAGTTCAGAGCTCTCCTGTATAGATACGCTGTCAACCTTCTCAGTCCACGATTCCTTCTTCGTGACCTTTGACTGCTGACTGCGCTTCGTCAATGCACGAGGGTCGATTTGTTTTTACTTTAAAGCCGAAACCTGTTAAAGTGTTAAACTGTGTACTTTAAAGCTTTGACGACTGATGCCGATGACAAGAACTTATCGGCTGTACTTTATCTATTTGATGCGACAGTTAACTTGTGAGGACTCGCTCCAGCGGCCATTTTGTGCTGGTGACACGTCCGTCCGTCCATCCATCCGTCCGTCCCCGTGAAGCTCGACTCGAAGACATCTTGAGATCGATGTTGAGTGGAATGTTGAATCGAACGACTAGTGGGTACAAGTTGTTTGCCTAATGACCGGGTGGAGCTCAGTGCTAAATTTACTTTGCCCAATCTGTGTGAATACCCTCCCCTCCCTCCTACTCTCGTTCTCCAGAGACACGCCTACAATTATCACCATCAAGAAAACTATTTGACAAAAATTAATTAGCTCTCATTAATCGTATCCACGTATAATCCTAACGTCTGGGTTGCTTGCCTCTTTCTGGAGAACGGAAGAGAGTATTTCTTTCAACTAAACATACCAACATCACTTTGTACATCGCACCCTCGATAAAGGTTAAAGTTGACAAAGAACTTTCTCGGTCCATGGGTCCTTCCCCCTTCCATACATGTGTCCAAACTAAAATGCATTAAGAATAGTTAGAATTTCTGTGTATATAAGTTATTTATACCTGGACTTCTGTGTTCATAACTGTTTCTGTTTACAGTAACTATAATGCTAGGATTTTGTGTAAGATAAAGGTTTACACGACGATGCAGTGTAGAACAACATCCCATCTTGTATAATGCATTTAAGTAATCTTGAAACCCTGAGGTTCCGTTGTTTTCAGCCTAAAAGAAAATAAAAAAAAAAACACTGAGTTTGATAATAGTAATAACCCTGTGTATTTTCATGCCATTTTATTCATCTTTACATCTTTTTTTCCCTCGTGTTTGTACCCCAACCGTGACTTTAATCGGATTGTTATTTTTCACTATTTTTTTTATTCTTCAAATTTCTTATTTCTACCAAAGAACTGCCATTTAGCCGCTTAGCCTTGCCGGCAATAAGTCATTTGACAATGTTAGCCTTAGAACTCATTTTATTCTTTCGTTCCGAGCTCGTCCTTCTGACTCGGTGTTGCCTGCTGCTCCCAGCGCTTGTTTACCTCTCTCGGCCGATGCCCTTCAAGGTCGTTGCAGCTTTCCTCCAACAGTGTTTTCTTTTTTTTACCATCAAACACTTCTTTACAAGCGGGTGACCGCATCAGAAAATTGCACAGCCCCGAGCATCTTCCTTCTCGGGAGGACGATGTGATCTATAGAGAGGTGATGAGGGGGAGAGGGCGGGTAGTGTGAGGGGTGAGGAGGTGGGGAACAGAATGAAAATTTGCCAGACGATCAAGGTGGTCGCGAACACTGGCAGCCTGCCTCCGGCATCAGCCTCTTTAAGGAGTCTGGTCGGTACCACAGCAGCCACTGCTGTTCGTGGTGTCTCCTAGTTAGTTTGGTGACATCACGAAGTTTGAAGATGTGTCTCCTAGTTTGTTCAACGACCTCCAGTAGGTTTGTGACTGTATCTTCCGGTTTGTACGACGACGACGGCCACTGGGTGTGTCTCCGTGTCTCGTTAGTTTGTGCCACGACTGTCACTGGGTGTGTAGCCCAGCCTCCCAGCGGTAACAGATGGACAGCGGAGCTCACCCATCGTGCAGGCACAGTCGCTCTTCTCTCTAAGGAGGCTAGTTACTGCTCGGCGCTTGTTGCGTCGAGAAACGAGAAAAATCTAATGATGAGATCATCAGCTTACAGATATGTGTTTCACATGTAGTTATCTCTGTCTCTTCCTGACTATCTTTCTCTCTCTATACTTTCCATATAACACATTTAATTAATATTGTCACAATTAAGCATAGTAGAAGCAAAGAGATATCAAATATGTATCTGTGACTAAGCATAGCATCAGACGAGGGTGAGCACTGCTCCTTGCGTTTTACCCAAGCGCATGTCTATTAATTTTGAAGGAGTGGTCCTTAGTCTCTATTCCAAAGACCATGTCCTTTATGAAAAAGCGAGAAGAAGAATCTGGAGAGCAAACTAGGCCCATGGAAGACTTTGGCTACAGTCAAAAGAAGTCAAATAAAGTAGGTAGCTTTCCTCAGGAAATGCAAAGATAATTCCGCAGGGAACAGTACAGGGTGACGGAAGATGATACAGATCAAGAGGCGATGACATCAGACAAATTTTAGAATGGACAGACATGTCATTCAGCAGATGCAAGGAAGTTGTGGACATGGCAAGAACTAGTGTTGGGTCGACAGGGCGCTTCACCTGCTTACTCGGGACTAAATACTTTAAAATGATGAGCATGATGATCAGGACAGCGACAATGGTAGCGGCAGTGACGACGATTAGGACGATGATCATGATGATGATGATGCATCATTATTTTCTGATCATGCTAGGATGCATACTTTTTTTTCTTGATATACCTTTTGTATAAAAGTGGTTTGTGCGGAGAAAGATACTGTTTGACCAAACATGTCTGACAGAATGATTGACTGTATATGACTTGATACACGAGTTTTGTGTGGTCAAGAATTCCTGGTGTCAAAGATATTTATTTACGAAACATCGTCTTTTCTTTCTTTTCATTCTTGCGGTCACTGCCTGTCTGGTGTCTGAGGACGGACACCCACTGGAAGCTCTTATTGCCATCTTATTAAACAATAGCATCCAGTGTCTTTGTGAAATGAAGAGCTCATACTCTTCCATGACACGTCTGTCCGTCTCGCGGTCCGTCTCTCCACTGTCCATGTTGCAATTTCTTCCATGAAGCACTCATCACACTCTCTTTCTTTCTCAATCTATTTATTCTTTAAGTAATTCAATCTTTCGAATAAAAAAATAAGAGAAAGGGTAAGGGTTAATTGTTCAGGGTGATCCTGAATTCTGTCGTAATGCCATTCAACCGAAAAAAACTAATCTTGTTGGACAAGTAATCAATTATTTCTTCGCCTTTTCTTGTTTACGTGCTCAGCCAAGCGTGACAGTCGCGGTCTGCACAGCATTCATGTTTATTTGGGTAATTAGCGAGGGTTGGGGATGAGGGTCGGTGGGTGGGTTCAGGGTAATATCTGCGCCAAAAATGTACAGAAACAGTTTACTTGTTTACGAGCGTTGCCAAATATTTTTATTGCGTGCTTAGCTCTCTTCCAGGAGCAAGGAAGTGGAGTGTAAGAACGGGGAATGAAGCTCGTCCATCCTTGTGAGCGGCTAGCACTTGTTGACAGATGTTTGTGTTTGTGTTTGTGTTTGTGTTTGTGTTTGTGTTTGTGTGTGGGAGGGAAGATAGGCGCCCAAGGTGTGGCATTAGTACTAGCAGCAGGTAGTGATGACAGTCGTCGTTAGAATCATTGCCATCAGAGAATCATCAGACAGCATCCTCCGACTGTGTAGCCAGCTGGGTGAGTTTTACAAAACTACAGTAGCTACCATCCGGGTACATACACAATACTGCACTGCGACACGTCCACGGGTATTGTGAGGTTACCTCATGTCCATATTCGGTATTCTTTCATCTTAAAGGGATGGAAGAAATTTCTGAAGGTTTGTTTGTAAGACGGGTGTCATTAAGTGTGAGAACTGTGTATGATATAAACTATCTGTCCTTGTGCTCCTCATTCTTTATTGTTATTGTGACAAGTGCCGATAGATTGAAAGAAATAAAAATATAAAATAACGTACCTGAGACGCTGTCACCTGATACACAAATTATTCCTCGAGTCAATGAAACCAGTCGATGACACACTTTCTCTTTTTGTGAAAGGTAAGTCTTGGTTGAAGGAACTTGACTCCACACAATTGCTCAGAACTTGATCTCTCTCATAGCCGACATCATAAGTCAGTAATAAGTTTTTCCCTTCCTGGGAAGAAAAAAAAATGAAAATAAGATTTGTCTTTACAATAAAATTGGTAAAATGTTGTGGTGGTCTCAAATTAGTGAGTGTTCACACTGGCGGTTGTTTTTCTGTTTAGGACGTATATCTCTTCCAAGTCTTTTTTTTTCCTTGTATTTTTCTTTATCTTTTATTGTAGACGTCGTTGACACACAGGTGCGTGTGTGTAGACATGCAGCCCACGTCACGTGATCTGCTGGCCAAGAAGCCGAGGCACCTGATTCATCTCCAGCTTTGGTGTACAGTGGTGCGTTCGTGAGATGCCGAGGATTCAGCGCGCATGCGGGGGTGGATGGGAGGCGAGGGGTGGATGGGAGGAAGCAGGTAGGTGGGCTGCAGCCTGGCGGGCGGAGTGCTGGCGGTCATGGCCCACGTAGTGTCCCGCCGAGTCGCGCGTGCTTTACGTGATGGCGCGCATGGCGTCACGTGCGTGGTCGTCACAATGGCCGGCTGGCGCGCTACACTCCTCGTCCCTCGCGCCACCATCCTGCACCAGCCATTCTCTGGGTGTGAGTTTATAGAGGAAACACCCCGACATTAGCACGCCTCTTGTCATCCTGCTTTGTTGTGGTTGGGTGTGTAAATGATTGTGTGTTTGTAAATTGTTGTGAATGTGTAAATGTGTAAAATCTTCTAATTGACAGGTGTAAATGAAAAGAAGAGAATAGAGCTGTGCGGCTGAAAATATCTTATTATCTGTAACCAATGTCCACTGTCTTCTTTATTGTTTATGAACATGAACTCTCATTGTTTACTATCAGTATAAACTGTAGTTATCGAATATCAACACGACCTATCATCATCATATGTTGACGAGTACTTTCATCATCATAGATTAACAAGTACTGTCACCATCATATTAATATACACTGCCATTATCATATGTTAACGACACCTGTCATTAACATACATTGTTAAAAGCTATGAACAGATAATCTAATTATTATGAATTAACGTGAACTGTGATTAGTAACATGATAACTTGGTCAAGGGGACAAGTGGACAGATGACAGGGCTGACGACTTGGACCTGTCTTGAGTGGAGATGAGCAGATTCTGCATGGACGACCAGGCCACCCCTTGATGGTGCATGCCTGTTCTTCCACATTCACCTCGGTGCTGACCTCTCTTCAAGGTACCCCGCAGAAGTGATTGTCAGGGCACATGGCGACGAATGTCAGTTTGTGCCACTTGACTGTTGACAAAAGGTTTCATTCCATGTCCTTCGCCTCTGTCTGTCAGTCGGTTGGGGTCGTCCTGTGGTTTGCTGTTGTTGCCCACCGTCAGATTGATGGCGTCCACAAACGTCAGGGGCACAGGGTTACAGGGGCACAGGGTTACAGGGGCACATGGTTACAGGGGCACAGGTTTACAGGGGCACAGAGTTACAGGGGCACAGGGTTACAGGGGCACAGGGTTCCAGGGGCACAGGGGCACAGACAGAAGTGGGGATGTGATCTTGCAGGTCTTGAAGGTGTTTTCTCACAATATCAACCGTCACCTATGCCGTTAGTCTTTATCTGACTCAAGATCGTAGGAACCGAAGTTGAATGTTGCCTTCAAGGCCTTTGGCGTTTAACTTACCGGGTCACGTGGTATTCTTTGTCTTTGTCTTTGACAGTTTTGAACTAAAAAAAGGAATTCGTCAAAGGTCTTGAAATGAAGTCATTGTTAAATGACTGGTTACTTTTGTTTCTGTTGGTAAGTGCCATCAATTTTAATGTTGTCAAATAATTCTATTTTTTTTTCAACTTATACAAGATGACAAATGTTAACAAATATCGGTAAGAGTTCCTTGATGTCCCACAAAATATTAGTCATGGGTTCAAATCTTAATCTGTTATCATTATGTAGAAAAAACTGCAGCTAATATTGGATGTGATGACACGAGGAAAACTGAAACTACCTGACAGAGGTCAGCATTGTGTTGACCAACACCTGACATTGTGTAAATCTGCATAAATTAACTGTTTTATGGCCATGCTTTTGTGTTTTGGACACAGAAAGCCTTCATCGCCACGTAGTTGATGAAGCTTGGCACTGTAATTTCTCCATGTTTGTGACTTTATAGATTAACACCTTCAGAAATCAGAGCCGGAAGTGATGTCTCATGTGTGCAGCTGACCTCGTTCGTCTGCCATAAATCAGACATCTTTCAAGGGAGGAAAATATAATCAGGGCTACACGTCCAACTGTCGACAGAGCCACCTATCGCAAGTAGGATTGTTTACGATGTTGTTCAACATGTTTTGTTATAACAAGTTATTTAGGGCCAGTGATTAATACTTTACCACAGAAGTTTGGAACAGGTGAAACATAACCACGTTTAAAGGGTTAATGATGACAAGGCAAACATGAGGGCAGCCCCCAGCCAATGCCTGAGTAACTTGTCCTTTCCATTGAATTCATTGACCAAAGGTCTTTTAAGCTTTTTCTTTGAGCTCTAAAGACAAACCGAAAAGAAGACGCTATTATTATTATTGTTGTTGTTGTTGTTGTTGTTGTTATTGTTGTTATTGTTGTTGTTTGTATTATTATTATTCAGCGCTTTCCAACGGTTTGCTCAAATGATGTTCAAAAGTCATCCTCTTATTGTCAGCCAGCAGGGTGTCCACAGTAGTACAGATTGAGTTCCTCCACGAACTATTTTATTGGGATTTCGCTGTCAACGTGTCGATCTACAAGTTCATCTGATTCCAGTTTATTTCATTCAGTCGCTGACCTGCAGGATGCGAGTGTAACAAGAGAGTGAAACATAATCTTTAACCTACCCTACTCTTTACACCCCATTGCTAAGTGGTTGACAGTTCATTTTTGTTCTGCGCGATCGCTGATCATCTCGCTATCTTTTCCTTTCATTCTTTCAAATAAAGTCCATTCTGAACTTCAGAGAGGAAATTATTTTGTGAATGTAGTCAGGGAATTGGGGAGACATTGGTCATGAAAAGTCAGAATAATGTCTACACTCATTACTGATGTGATCTTCAATTATTTTTAAGTATCGACCTGATCAAAGTGTGAGTCTCATTACGATGTGTATACCAGTTTGTAAATTATGTGGAAATTGTGCGATGTTTGTCCAGAAACAGCATTTGAAGAAGGGAGGATCCATCGAAGTACTGGTGAAGCAGAGTTACAATGACAAGAAAAAACATGGCGGTAACAATAATGATGCTACAGTGAGAGCAGTTATTGCCTGTCTCTGTCGTAAACTTACTTTATTCCCTTCCTAAGTCAGTACTCATTTCTTTCTTTGGTCTTTTGATTCTTTTTTCTATTTCTTTCTTCCATCCTCTTGTTTTATTTTTTATTTTATTCCTTTTATATTTTTTCCTCTGTATCGCTGATCTTTCTTAGCATAGCTTTCTAATATTAAGCTGATTATCATTACACCTTGTTGCCTATTCATCTATGTATCTATCTAGATAAAGGTTGAAGATAGAAATGGAAATTTTCGTAGGTCTCTCAGACAAGTACAGAATGATTTACATTGAAATTCGTCATCTTCATCGATATGACACATAGGGCACATCTTACTTATTGTCAGAATATATTAAATCACATGACATAATATCTGAAATTCCAGATTAAAGTCATTGAACAGGTATGAATATCACCTTTTTTTCGAATACTTGGAATACTTACATATATGTATATAACACTCTGTAGGCAACTAAGAGCAGAACTACTGACGCAGGAACATCATATTAGCAAAATTAAACTAAGAACAATAAACAGTTCTCGTACCAGCTCTAGTGACAATGTGCAACCCTGCGAATAGCAGTCTAATTCATTGCTCTCTTCTTCTCCTCTTTTGTTATATGTTAGAATAATAACCCCTTATGGACATCCGAGTGTTGGAGCAAAGAGCCGAAAGAAGACAATGGGAGCTCTTTCCCTCTAAGTATAAAATACCTCTGGTTTAGTCTCTCAGCATCAGCTTAATGTAATATGAATGTCTTTGTCCTCTTAGTATCACAGTATGTTGTTCTTTCTGTCTACCTCGTCCTTCTGCCTTTTACCGCCTGTCTTCCGCTCCTCCGAGTGTGGTTTTTATTTCCAAAGAGAAAGCCTATCCGCTGGAACCGCGTGGCCATCAAAGTCTGTTGACAAAGTCAGACGATGTGTGTTTTAGTCCCTGAGCTCTCCAACCCTCGACTACTTTGAACTTGTGGTCATCTCCTCTCAGAAACTCTTTAGTCAACGACTTGTATTGAGTAACTAATTGCTTTTCGTTTGCACACGCCTCTCATTTTTGTGGAAGTAGAATTGCTATCAACCGTTGTAGTGTATGGTGGCGGTTGATAAGCATATCCGAGATCACATCAATCTGTCAAGGAATCCTGTTTCCAACAAGAAAGGTCCTTGATGGGCTGTCTGCTGGCGAGGACTATGTTGGTCTCCACCGAGAAATTAGGAGTCGTTTGGAGGATAGACAGAGTAGAATTGCACACTCCACCCTTGATTACTGCTTGTTTGTTCTCGTACACTCTTTCATTGGAGGTAGGTGTTTGTTTTCGTAGGAGAAAATTCAATTTTCCTATTCGTCTTTCTGCTTATTTGCGATTTTCAATATTTGTCTTGAAAAATTGCTTGTATGGGAATATAAAAGATGTAATTTGTTGATGGTTCTCGGGAAACACTGGGACTGATTTTTGACACATTTGACACATCCTCGCTCGTTGTCGTTAGAAGCCACTGTCCGTTCTTCCTCTTTTTTTTCTTGTCTCTCCTTTCAAGTCTCTCCTGACTAGTTTTCTTGATAGCACCGAGTATTTAATCACCTTGTAATCTTCCTGCTACTCTTCGCAGGGCAGTCTAACGTTCTACAATAGTTTTCTTTCTGAGAAGTTTGGAAAGCAGACACCTACAGACCGCCTAGTCCTCCCAGTACCTCCCGACCCTACCGAGGACGAAAGCAAGCCGAAAAAAAGCGATGAACCTTTGCATCTATAAGCAGAGATAGATACATTTTTCACGTGAATGTGAAGATGTTTCATTGACCTCACCCTTCATCGCCCTCCAGCAATGTCTCTTCCCTTCCTGACCTCCCACCCCACCCCGTGAAATGGATAAAGGCAACAATAGATCAAAACTATCTGTGGCTATACGATCGGATAATCGTTTAGCGATGCATGATGCTCTCTAAAATATTCACAAGCATCCATCTAGTGTCTGTGGTCTGGAGGGAGAAAGACTTCGTTAACACGCGTCCATGAACCAGGTCAGCGCCTTGATGGCTTGTGTTTGTTGACCTTCTCTCCTGAGGCCGGGTGCACGACACCCGCTAGGTGCTAACTGGCTGAGTAGACGTGTGGCGGTCAGCTAAACCTTTTGTATATTTTCACTAAGGAGGAGTTTAGTTGACACTTAGGATACAACAGACTCAGATACCACGTGACGACGTCCTGCGCAAACAAGCTCCTGGTGTCCGATGTCAACCGGAAGACGACTTTCTACAGACTTAGTCATTCAATTTTTGTCTACTAAACTAGTTTACACTTTATACATCGTGGATTTCCCTTCACCATGGATCTTACACTGAAACCGCTGTTTACTTAGTCGTATCGGACTAACGGTGTCGAATGTTTGTCTCGTCTCAGCCAATACAAAATGGAAGAGCCTATCCCATTGGCTGCTTTGCATCTTCCCTCGGCGCCATCAATTTTTCTGATGAGTTATCGAGGTTCTTCTCAGCCTTAAAATATCTGTTCTTTCTATGAGTACACTGTTGTTTTTTCGTTCTTAGAATTTGAAAACTCATTTCTATTCATGTGTTGGCAGTGATGTCTGCTGCTTTTACAGTTGACGATTACGCTTGCTGCTTCGACGACTACTACTAATACTACTACTAATAATAATAATATATGCAAAATTTGTAAAGTGCATGCTCACACTGGTAAGGAGTATGCTCTTAGCGCTTAGGAACAATAATGAGACATGGACAGCATACGAGGGACAGAAGAACAAACAACATAGAAACTACGGAAGGATAAACAACAGTACCGATGATGAATTTTTAAAAAATACAAAAAACATAAAGAGGAACGAAGTAACAAGTACTGAGATTATCGTTATTATGCAAAAGGAAGAGCAGGGAAGTAGCAATAAGTGGAAGGTAGGAGAGGATGTGACGAAGGACGAGCATTGTGTGGACTGTTGTTAGGAGTAGTGGTGAAGGAGAAATACGTTTTCAATCCACATTTAAAGGATTCAATAGTAGGTAGGTGGTGGATATGGAAAAGGAATGAGTTCCATTATTCGCTGCTCTATAACTAAAATTTTTGTGCCCATATGTTGTTGTTGTTCTGGTGACAGGAAGAGTAAGGAGACGATCATCAGAAGAGGAGCGGAGTTGTGTAGTTGGGATGCAAGGGAAGAGCAGTTCAGAGAAATAATCAGGGCAGGAAATTAAAAACACAGCACGGACAGTTTGTACTGGATGCCAGAACAGATGGGAAGACAGACAGCTGTAACTTGTCTATCATAATAGACAGACTGACTGACAGACAGCTGTCATTTGTTTAGCAAGAGTCATATCTGCAGTGACAATGAATCCCAGGTTGCTGATGAAGGACTCAAAGATGATGTTGGTGTCACCCACCTTGATGGGATTTGGTGGACAAACCAGTGAAGATGGATTTCTTCCTCTTGAACACAGGAGGACTTCCGTTTTATCATCATTAAGCTTAACTTTTTTTTGTTATCACGCAGTCTTGCCGAAATCGTAAAAAATACTATCACAACAACTGTCTATACAGCCCTACGCATTCAGCCACGTGGTGTGATCGTTTGCTTGGTAGCCTCAGATATATCTTCACATTCATTATCTGTCGACAGAATCAGACAATAGAATAATTGTGACAGAAGTGCCTGCTGCCAGCCTTTGTTTTCTAGAGAAACCCTGATCCTGATAAAACCACACATGCTCCTCCTCAGACACCTAGTTCCTCCAGTGGTTTGATGGCGATGTCCTTGTCTCCCATGTCTGCTCATTGTAGAACAATGAATTCACTACCAGCCTGGTTTGTTTGTGTCTAGGGAATGTGATTATGGGGAAGGGGAATAGGGGGAATCGAGACTGTCAGTGCTTATCTGCGAAAGTATTTTGACTAGTGTTGGGGAAGATATCGTGCCATCTCCAAGTCTTTTTCAATCTCTTTGATTACAGCTAAAACCATTTAGGCAACTGTATGCTATATTTTCTTCTCTATATGCTAGAGATATGCAAATGTATGCAAATATATGCAAATCTCAACGGGCACCAGACCGCTAGCAAGGGGCGATGGTGACAACATCGTCATTCATCATTCCTGTAAGAACTCTGTGAAGATTGGTTCAGGTTGTTACTGTTGCTCATGTAAGATACGGTCAACATGTTGCTCAACGTATTCCAGCACTTTCACAATTTTTATTTCAAGCTTTAATTTCTTCTTTTTTCTGAGAGATTTCCCCACACGGTCCTGTACACTTCCATTAATGTAAATAAATAATTACTTCCCTTTGTCGATACCCTGCTTTGTATTTATTGAATAGCTACTGTGATAGCTTCTCTTGAAATTCTCTTCGTATCGTGAAGACCGAGACTGAGACATCGATCGCTGAATCAATCACTGGAGCAAATGACCGCATATTTCTCTCCGTCTGTCGCGTGTGATGTTACCTCCAAATGCCCTCTGCAAGGCATGTTAGAGTGAATGTAAATTTGTAGACAGTTTGAAAATAGCTCCCTACATCTGTGTACCCACCCTTCTTCTAGCGAAAATTCTTAAACTGGTGAGAACTAGGGAAGGAGTGAAGCAAGGAGGAGTAGAATGATAAAGAAGAGACGCGGGACGAACAGAAGAACTAAGATACTATAACTACTATAATATATCGCATGGTCCCAACTGGAAAGGTCCGTTGGCGGGTGTGGTTGCGGCCCGATGCTTCTCGAGGAGTAACGAGGACTAAAGTAAACACACAAATAAAAGCTGTATGAACACACTGTGCACTACACACAGGCAAGGTTAAGGACACAAATACAATAGATGTGTACTCAAACTAAAATATTCACTGAAAGTAAACAATACAGGATAGTGGCACAGCAGTACAAGAAATAGAAACACACATTGAAAAATATACATCTGTACATTGGACAAAGTAAAGTATTGAAGTCAGTGACAGAATAAAGTTTGCATGTTAAAAGTATGCTGAAAAAATGAAAGTAACTGTCATGTCTCTTTGATCATCTAACGTTTCACCCATTTCTCGCTGTTTTCAAACACATGATTAGTGGCAGCAAGTTCTATATATATATATACTGTATATGTAATTTAAAAAAACCTGCAATATCATCAGCTACCAATCACAAAGCGGTGTCACAGGAACAAAACATATTGAACAGAGTTTGCACGCAAAGCCAATCTCCAGCAGCAGTATGGAGATTTTTTAGTCTTAGTTTGCGTGTAACCGCAGAAAGGGAAGTTGAAAATCCAGAATTATGGAAATGCTGATATTCAGGTCAGTGCAGATATATTTGGGTCGCCACTACATCTGTCCACTAAGCCTCTTTCTGGTTGTTTGCGTGAATTAGGGCCGTTAAATATATGATAATTAAGTGACTTGTAATGACCACAAGCCTTGCAAAATGATTCATGTACACAGAACCTGACCAACAGCAAATAAAAGTATAATACTGTCTCAGAGCTTGGAGGACATAACTCCTAGAGGCAATCGGATGCTGTCTGCTAACACTACTTCAAAAGGTATCTAAATAATATTTCCTTAATAAGACTGTGAGTCAATGTTTCAGTGTTGACAGCAATACAGTTAAAAAAACAAAACTGTGTGGAGATGGGTGTTTCCCCGTCATCAAGGTAAGACACCTTTGTCATCAGGAATAAAATATGAGAAATAAATTAACGATGCATCATTTTTATTGGTTGGCAATGACGATCACAATAACAATTCTGCATGTGTGCTTTAATGACATTTATCACTTATGCCTCCACAAAGAAATAAATTCCCCCAAATCCCAGTAGAGTTCCTCTGTCAGAACAAAAACAACTCTCTGTCCACGTAAGCTTCCTGAACATGAAATGAATGAATATGTTTGTACTTAGTCACACAACGCGTACATGCAAGGTTCAAACTTCAAACGAACTCAAGATAATTCCAATATTTACCGGCGAAATCAAAGGTTTATACAGACATAACCTGAAGCAAGGCGAGACAACCCCGCACATCAAAGAAAGATAACTAACACTATAGGACGAAGGCGAAACGAGGCTTTTTTTCATCATGAGGGAGTCGCACTGTACTGATGGCAATAATCTGAATTTTTTAACGATTAATGCAATCAAAGGAATCACTAAATTCAAAATTGGAATCATTTTTTTTGTGGAGTTACATTCCCTGAAAACTATTTCCTGTAGAGAGAAAAAAATATGGCGCTGGGAAAGAAATCATTAACTTCTATTATCCATTTTATAACACAAGTTTATGAAAGAAACAAGCTTCTGTAATTTTTATTTCTCAGCAAATTTAATGCAAATCTATAACTTGGTGATGAATTGATATTAAAATATCAGATAAATATAACAATATTAAAAAAAACTTTCATGTAAAAGCTATAATCACTTTAGAACATGTTCTGAAATATGTGAAAATGATTTATACGATTATAATTATAGTAAGTATGATTACATGTTGAGATAATTTCTCCCTTGGATGAACAGCTTTATCGCATGGAATTTAATTAAAAACCAAGCAGATCAAAGATTCAAGGCAAGGATAGTTTTTATGCTTCAATTATTGTTTGAAAAGAAGTTTTAATGGCGCATTTACCCTGGGATGAGATGGAAAGGTCGAGTATCATTCTGGACATGGGTAGTCGCTTACTGAGGGTATGTTCACCCATGTGACACGGTCCGACCATCTCAAACTGTCCTTCTGGGTACCTCGGTCTGTCCAGACAGGACCCACTCACTACCCCAGGACTAACCAACCTTGTCAGCTGCTAGTCACTAATTCTTTCCGACAGTCAGTACCACGTGGACAAGGTAACCATTTGCCAACTGACACAGTCAATAATGGGGTGTGTGTGCTTGTGTGTGCTTGTGTGTGTATGTGTGTGTGTGCGTTCGTGTGTGTGTGAGCTAACTCGCACTGAACACACTCACATGTCTAATGAGCTATAATTTTTCTTGTATCAGCAGTCTGAACACGATAAAATCCTTGCTTGCCACGGTGATTAGTGTTCACTCAAGTGGGTTCACTTTTCTTGTGTGGATCTTGAGAGAAGATCAAAGAGAAGATGACTGCGGCGTCTGTGCGCACCCCACGAGCTGCTCCAGATAGCAAAAACCTAATAAATAAATTCAATAATAATGAATTTTAAAGAAAGCACGCAGAACATAATCGAAAAGATAAAACTAGAAACTGGTTCCGTTGAAACATATCATCACTACACTGACAGTGTGCTGCAATATTTCCTGGCATCATTGTCATGACAGAGAAAGCAGTTTATTTTCTGTTATTTACTTGCACTTTCATAATGTCAAATGTTAGAATTTCATGTAAGATGGTGTCGACTGCTCGTGACTCTGTGTTTGTTTATGTCAGTGGGATTGCTGAACAGGCTTACAAATCTTGCCTCAGATCCGCTCATGGATGTGTTTTATTATTTTATCGCATCTTTAGTTCACATTTTTGAATGATGGATGATCTCCCTTCGGATCTTCAAAATGTGATTATTTCTTTTTTATGTGGTCACCGATCGCTGTAAAATGTATCAGTTATTGCAGAATATCTTCCACACCGACATAACAGATGTGCTTTGAAGACAAGTTACATTTGTCTGCTCCTCCGAACTTTGGAACTGAAACGTCTGCTCACATGCAGCAAACTGGAAGGACAGCTACAATATATTGTCGAATGTTTTTGTCATGTCAACATCCCGTCAAAAATATTGTCACTAAGTCAAGATTCTGTATTTCAACGTTTAACCATGTGGTCAGAAGATTTGAACATCGACGACGACGACGATTATGATGATGAAGACATGGCTACCTGCCTAGAGGGACGATGTGTATCTCGCTGCACCGAGGCCTGCTGGTTGCATCTTCCACTCGCTGCACGGCGTTGACTCCAGTGGTGGTAACAATGCGATTGTTGTTGTTGTTGTTGTTGTTGTTGTTGGTACAAAGTGTCTTCTGACAGCCTCTGTTATTTACTCGTTTATCACGGATGTTGTTTTTGTTGTTGTAAAGCTATGCGAGTCATTAAGAACGACGCTGTATGAATAATCCTTATATATATATAACAGGAACTGTTGATGCCTATATATAGCCACCACAATATGGATTTTCGTTAGCGACATCTCGCTACAGAGTTGCTTTTGTATAAATGATACAGTGTCGTATTTGTCATGAAAATAGAATTCCATATCGGCGAAGTCTCGAACCGACGATGTCCCAGCATTATGCTTCATTCCCTCTATCTATCAACTTCATGATGATATTATTCAATTTTTATTTCATAATCAGTCTAAGATGGTGCCGGATAGCATGGCGACACGATGATGCATGCCTGATTCTTTCTTTCGTTCTGTGCATTTTTTTATCATCAAGTCCAATCCCTTGGGTAATGAACAACTTACTTGAGAAGCGACATTTGAATGTTAAGTTTAGAGACTTTCTCAAATTATCGTCTGTACACTCCTCCATTTTCATGCAGCAAGGAAAATTACATTATTCATGAAATGTTTGTACTGTAAATGTGTGAGTGTAGATATTAACTTGGGAACAGTTGATGTAGTCATCGCCACAGTCTTCTTATCTCGTCACCACGACGACCGTAACAAAAATGGCGGAAATAAAATAGGATGATGTCACTCGACCTCCGTCGTCTGCTCCACACCCGACACCGATATAAACCGGGTAAAACTTTTTTTTAGGGTAAGGGACTACGTCATAGGTCGGTCGAAGCTATTCCAACAGAGGGGAGACAGGGTGGGCTCGTGTACCATCGAAGTTTTTTTAAGGGGAGGAGGGAGCTGTGTGCCGTTAATGAAAGGCGGTCTAGGGATGCTTTAGTGTGTGGTTTGTTTCTTCTTTGTGTTTTTTTGCATCAGTTTATATTAGTGTCGGGTAGGAAGCAGACGATGGTGGGCGACTGAAGTGAGCAGACAACCGAGGTGGACTGACTTTGTTTTTTCTTGTTGTCTAGCTCCACCTCCATCTCCGCCATTCTCGTTATGGTCGTCGTTCGTTGCCCTATAATGAAAGCTGTGCCAACAGGTCCTCCTGTGTACTCTCGGAATTCCGTTCTACGTAGATGTGATGCCCCAACACTGGACATTCAGAAACACTTATTCCATTAACAAAACACACGAGGTACTGTCCTGCGTAAATCTCCCTCGTAAACACGCCTCGGGTTGGTCTTGTGCCAACGGCTCCTTCTCCAGCGAGCGCCAATCTCTCGCTCTCAGTCCAAAACCTGTTCATAAAAATGAAAAAAATGGTGAAATGACAAATTGCAAACCCTAATACATTCGAGTTGCGGCTTAAAATGAAGATTCAAAAAATTTACAATAATATTTTTACAAACTGAGAAATTGAACCTACCTGGTCTTGCGGCACAGTCGTCACTCCCCAGCGTGTCTCGGCATCTACCATCTACCTGTTTCCTGGGGAAGTCAACGACTGGCCCTCCATTTACAAAATATATGTATAGAACTCATTCGTCCTTCCGCAAACTTTCAGTCGCTCACACAACCTCACATGATTGCGGACTCATTTCCATCTCACGTGCCGCACACTGTCTTCACCTGTTGGACTGCCAAGTGTTAACCAGGTGATAGCTTGTCAATACACTTCTCTGACAAACACAATTTCTTTCTTTATCTATTCTTTAAGGTTCATGCCTACAATCGAAGCAGGAAGTAAAGGAAGGATAAATGAATAAATTCAACAGCCAAATAAATTAAATATTTCAACTTCATTATTCCAGCTTCATTTTAAAATCTACTGCATATGCGTAGCAATGAAATAAAGAACAGTCCTAGTGTAAGTAAATATTAAATAATTGTAAAGTCTCCTTAATTTCTAATGCTATGTTCCAAAAGAAACGACTATGTATACTTTGTGAGGATACCTGCGAGTAATGCGAAAAAAAAAGGAAAGTTAAAAGCTTGTCCAGGGTTGTAACACATTGTCCTTCTGGAAGATGAAGCTTTCTGACTGGAACTATGATTACTATTATGTATGTGTGTAGCTCTACTCCATGACATATTTCTCGTCACACACACACACACATACACATAAACACATACAAACACACTTGATGGGTCTATGTATGCTTTCTTTTATTCTCTGTCAATCAGTTCAATCCTATCAATCATCAGAAACCCTGGAACTGGCTAAGTGCAAGTCGTTTTTAATGGACTCAGAAACTGGAAAGATCTCAGTCACTCAGTTTTTGCTGTTTTTTACTCAACAGTTGTCCACCATTTTTACATTTCTCTACTGAACTCATCGATCTCGTGCGCTCACAGGCCTACCGCCAAAAAGCGCCGTCACGTCAGCTAACTCCTGAAATAGCCAGAGTTATCCAGACCTCGACAGAGCCCATTATACTTATTTTTTCACTGATTGATTTATTTTGAAGTCATAAATGCGTTGTCAGGATTGAGCTTTTCAAATAACCGTCGTCACGCGAGATTAGGGCATGGCCAAGTCCTTTACTGCACTCAACACCTTGTCAAAGGTTTGAAGACTTGCCAGGAATCGACCCTGGCAGGACTAACATCGAACAGAAACTTAAGACTCGCATTTGAGGGACGACTTGATTGTCCGGTGATATGTCAACATCAGACAAACACAGAAGGAGGCGACAGTCGTGAGGAGAACATCACGTGATTCATTTCCTTCGCAAAGTGTGGGTTGGACAGTTTGGACAGTTTGGACAGTTTGGACAGTGTGGACAGCGGAAGTAGCCTGAGGCTAGCTGCACGCACCTTTTGTCAGGCAATCAAGTGAAGGTTTCTTTACCAGCCCATGGGTTCAAAAAGGTGTTTATTAGAAATATCAAGTGAAGAAACACAGCTCCTGTCACAGCATGGTGCTCATTGTTTTAGCAAATTAAAGATGGACAAAAGATTAAAAGCAGGGTTTACAAAACATCATCAGGTGGAAGTTCTATTTGAATATTTACCTAAACCTAAGACAATAGCCATCTTGTGTTGCTGAGATACAAGCCTACAAACTTCCTCATCCCCTAAAGGGCACGTGGCCTGTAGCCTTGACAACGGGAACATATATTCATTATAAACATTAAGGTGCACTCTTTCTTTCTCTCTCTCTCTCTCTCACACACACGCATGCATATACGCATACATTCTCTCTCTCACACACACACACACACGCATGTATATATGAATACATTCTCTCACACACACACATATATATATACACTTACCACTTACATGTGCAGCGGCAGGAGATGAAGTCCATCAAGGTGACAGGTAATCAATAGCGACAATGTCCGGCGTTTTAATTAGGAGGGGGAGGGTGGAGTGCGGTGTACATCTACCAGACAGTGCACAGTGAACTCTGTGTGTGTGTGTGTGCCTGTGCCTGCGCGTGTGTGCGTGTGATCCCAAACTCGCGAGTAAAAGTGCACGAATTTGTCTTCTATTTTCGCGCTCAGGCACAAATTGTGTAATTCCTGTATTGTGTGTGTTCATGCGCTTGCGAGCGAAAGAGCATGGATTTGTGTAAAATATTATGCTTGTGTTCCTGTGTGCCAATAGTGTGTGTGTTTGTGTGAGTGGGAGAGACACAGGAGTCACATCGTTAGAGGATTATATAAGAGAAAAGCTAGTTATCGAATTCATTCCATAAGGTACACCTAAGAACTAGAGAAGAAAAAGGCAATTAGATAGCGGGTGGATGTTGTTAGACGGGTGCTTCTCGTAAAACATCAGATGTGGCTTCGACTCCACGGTGCACCTCCATGACCTCTCTATAGACAGCCTACAAAACCACACCTGTTACTCTAATGTTTAACAGCTGACAATGTCAATGATAATTGTCTGTACTGTAATACCATGTAAACAGATAATAACATACGATTCACAGTAACAAGCAGCAGACACTTGCACCCGGTGATGTGTTAGAGACGGTTGTATGTTTTTATCAAAGACAAAGGAGCCTGTCAAAACATCTTCGTGATGATTACACAAGAGAAGACCGCGTGGTGAGCATTATGTTACAAACATTTTTCTCGCTAATTTATTTAGTTATCTACATTTTCATTCGATTTTATTATTTACAAAAAACTTGCAGCATCTTGCTGTAAAATTCTTTTGAGCCTAACAAAATGTTTGTTTTGTTTCGTTTTGCTTCCCGTACTTCAGATTTACTGGTATGATTTCGCGGGTTGAGAAATATCGTGGTTGACAGGAATAAGTTTATCCAAGATGGCAGAGAAAAGTGCGACAAGCTTTCCTGGCTGTCGTCTGTGACACGAGGGAGGCTGCTGAAGATAAAAACCCTCGGCGTTTATCACCTCGTCATCAGAGCAGATGCTCGTGACCTTTGTCCATTTGAACTGGCGCTGGTCTAAGTGAGGGAAATAGGAGGGAAGTGTACTCACTAGTGCAGACGACTGTGAAAGATGTACATCACAGCGAGTGATAATAGACCTTCTTCACGCGCGGCTTTTCCGGCTTTCCAAAACGAGGCTTTTCGGGCTGCCATGGTTACTGGGGGAGAATAACTGAGTTCCGCAAAGAAAGTCAAATCTCACAGGCACTGCTTTGTACAAATTATGACAGACATGATATGGTGCTCATAAGGTAATTGGCCCTGATGAAGTAAAGTCTGACGGTTATTTTGAAATCTCACTTTTTATAGAAAACATCCTACATGGTGCTAATGCCAAAGAAAAGTCTTGTGGGAATGATTTCATTCATTATTAAAATAAGTATTTTACAAAATTTTAAAAAGCTTCATTATTATCATGTCAGCAGCTGCAAATAGTGTCACATGAGCACATTACTGTGAACTGAACTTGCACGCGAAGCGAAAATGTATATCAGTCTAGCAATTTGTTTTCATCTTAACTTGTAAACGTGGAAACACCAAGGAATTCCAATTGTAGTATCACGGACCTGTTGACATGTAGGCCACTGCCAATATGGTTCCATCGCCTCCTACATCACCTCCCTAGGCCTCCTTCTGACAAAATGACCGGAGGGAAATTGAGTTTTCTTCAAATCTTTTTGCAGGTTATCTACATAGTGTTAAAACAGAGCATGACAGGAGCCATGTCAGTGCAACAAAGTAGTGTCAGAAATGGTTTGGGAAAAGAAAAGCATCCAAGAAGAATATAAATAAATGTTGTGTGTGTGTGTGAAGGTGATACTTTGTAGTTTTTTTTTCTTGCTTGTCTTTTTATTCGATGAAATTTTCATTCTTTTGAATGAAGATGTAAGATGGCAGCTCGCGTGACATCGCGAGATTTGGCGCCATGGACACCAGCACTCTGGCACCGGAGACGTTGAGCCAAGGAAATTTCCGTTTAGTCACGGAAACAGAAAGTGTTAGTGCTTGCTGTTGTCGAGAAAGTCGATCAGTGGCGAGGGAACAAGCGAGAGAGAGAGAGAGCTTCCTTCTTGTCTATCCAGTCATTAGCTTTCATTATGACCCGGGGTAGTAACACAGATTGATGTGACTGCAAAGTAACCCTCATTAATTTGCTTCCCTGGCAAAAGTGATTCATCGGACGGCTGTCCCATCAGCCACTAGTGGCCTGCGGGAGCTGTGCTCATCCCAACGACTGCTTCAACGCATGGTTAAGTTAAATCAAAACAACTTTTAGTATTTCAATATCTACATCGATAATTATTGTGTATGATGACTTTTTGTTCACTAGAAGGAAGGCTTATAAAACTTAAAAATATTTTTAAAAATAAGAACTCATTACCATAACTCATACATATTTAAAAGTGACAGTTCATTAATTCTACTTCCGTCTTTCGTAGTCTGTCCATATCTCCTGACTGTCGAGAGAGCATGCTCCATCGTGAGTGTGATTATGCTCTCTATAAATCACATTTTATTATTATGAACACACTTCCGGTTTTGTCCGTGGTCATGAGTATGGATTGGCGGTGTGTGTGTGTACTTAGTAAACAGACCTTAATAATGGTGTGAATATGTTTCTGACATTTGCTGTCTGTATCTCTCAGGGAGATCAATAATTCGCTGGGTGCGATTGTCAATATGTATGATCGATGTAAGTTTATTCCATGCACTTCTCTCATCTCTCCTGCACTTGAAAGCTCAAGCTGGTGTTAGAAAAATTTTTTTGTTCATCATAGTCCTACATCCCTAGTTTTGTTTTAATTCTATACAGTTTATAGATAAAACCATATCATTTTAAGTTCTAGGGATTGAATGGAGTGAGGATCAAAGGTCAACTTGTTTGTGATGAAGACATTTTTTAACGGCGTGCGCGCGCGTGCATGCTCGCGAGGACAGATCGCGTAGGCGCAAGGCTTTTTTGGAAAAAAACAAATTTCGGAACCTGTCACCGTTCTATTTCCAGATGAAATGCATGATTTGCTTGATCCTGAAATTGTATGATTGTTGATAAATGGCGATAGCATCATGCAATGCCGCAAACATTATTGCGTGTCGTGGTACGAGCAGCTCGGACACAATTTTAGAATATGGGGAGGGTGGCCTCCACCCAGTGTAATGAGTGAACAGTCCCCGTTGTAATCACACACACACACCCACACACCCGCCATACACACACATACACACATACACACACAAGGTAAATATACATCTAATCCAAGTGTATACTACCTCACACAGAGATGTCCAAGAAGGGGACGGGTAGGAGTGTCGCTGACTTCCACAACTCAGTAAACATGTCGTGCCTTGTGGTTATCTTTCCCTTGGCCAGTGCCGCTCTCTACAAAAAGTTTATTAGGCGAGACACAAGGCAAATGACCCCCTGGCTCTCGACTTCATGCATCTATTGCTTCATCTCATGCTCTCCCCTTCTTCAAGACAACCAAGGTCTGATGGGTAAAAACGGTTTGTACTCCTGATTTTATAGTTTCATGAAGACTGTTGATATTCATAACGGTTTTTACTGTCTAAGAAAAATTGAACTTTGTATTAAATTTCACAGAAACGTGATTCATGCTGTCACCTTTATCCCAAACATTTTTATATTTGTGCAGGTCATCCATAGGCTGTTGACCTCATCTGCTAATGCCCTGCCCCTGCTTATTTCATTAGTTTCACGTACACGGAACCGAGCGGCAAATGGCCGAGTCGATGACACAGGAAATCGAGGAAAATAAGTGCAAATGAAGGAAAGTATGTTAGTTTATGTGTGGATGTGGACGTGTGCTGGGTCTGAGGCTGGAGGTATTTTAATCAAGATGTTGGTCAGGAAAAAATCCTCGTTAGAGTGTGTATGGATGCAACTTTTCCAGCTGTTCGGAAACGCTTGGTGAGGGCAAATTAGCGGAAAGATGTGTGCATCTCCTTTGGCCATCTAGCGGCGGCTTGCAGCCTCTGATAGCGATCCGCCATCTGGTGAGATTGGCAGCGGATGCATCTTGATCGCCCTCGCGTGCTCCGAGTATGTCAGTGCTTTCCGCCTCCCCGCCATCACCGGGGCTCGTAAGGGAGGGTTCACAAGGCAGTGAGAATTGTGGACTAACCCACATCGTCCCTATTATGCTGCTTGTTTTTCATTTTTTTTTTTTTTACTAAAAGCCTGCAGCATTGAAATGTACCCGCTGTGCTTAGAAGTAGAGAATTCCTTGTTCCTCTGATGAATATAACAGTAGCGCATTGCCCATGTGTTTATTTTTTTTTCTTCATGTGCAACTTCGTCGATGTTGTCGTCCTCAGCGAGGCTGTTTTCATCATGGTGAAATGATCAACTGTTACACGTAGCACTAACACTATCATAAATCATAACTTTACAATGCGAAAAAAAGAATATTTTACAGAGTTGACAAACTACAAAAGTTTGTTCTCGAAAACTTTTATGTAGCATTTATATTGTGTGTTTTTACATTTATGACCATCTGATACTTCACTGATAGTCTTCTTGTAAAAGGTAATAGGTCTTCGACCCGGTCAGAGTGATACTTAACATTCATGCTATTTTTGAGGGACAGAAGAAAAGGGAATATTTGGAAAAAGCTGGTTTCTATTCTTTACTTCACCTACTCCGCCTCCATCTTGTCTTCTTTGATGTTAAAAAACCTCCGGCTATCTTGTTCATAAAAAGGCATTGCCGGTCCTTCTCCAAAATGTCAAAGGTGCTCAGATGTACATAAGACCTTGCTCTCAAACAAGCGAGAGCGAAATGGCCCCACTTTTATGTAGAAGGTAAAAATAAAGATTTATTTTGTCTTACTGTGGTGCCACTGTCATGCTGAGCTGTTCATATGCCATCAAACTGTGTTTGTGTGTGTTTGTGTGCGTGTGTGTGTGTGAATGGAGATTTATCTTACAGCTGCAATGGCATAACCAAACTCTCACCCTTGTCTGCCACACCGTTTCCTATCTGAAGGCATCGCCGGAAAGTGTGGAAGTAAGGTCTACATTGCACATTTCTTGCGTGTTGTCTCCTCCAGAGTTGCTGACGAGGACATCGTGAGCGTAGACTTAGAAGTAATAATAGAGAGGAAGAGACTCTTCCTGAATGGAGGCGTGGTCGCCTGAAATATCGCTTCATTCTGACACGAACTTCACGTTCAATCAACTTTAACACGAAGGTGGCATTCAATGCATTCAACTCATTCTGACTCACAGTGGAGATATGAAAGGGAGCAGTTGAAAATAGTCTGTACCCATTTAACTCTTGACATGTCCTCGCACGCCCGCAAGTTGCCTTGTCTTTCATGTGATTGTCAGAATAACCAAGAAAGACTAATCTGAATGATTCACAATTTGGCTAGTCATTGGACTGTACCCACTTCGCCCTGTAACATACAAAGCACTGCAATTTCAAGGAAAACTCCAGTCAACTAGAAAGTTGGGCTTAACTTCTAGAGAACAACTTGCTGAATAGTCTACACTCAAAATTTTCTGCTTTCAAAGAACTTTTTACGTGGAATCGCATTTGAAAGACAGTTCTGGGCTGGTTCACAGTTTCTAAACACTCGCTGGCATCCTGAATTGACGGGATTTCCAGACTGGTGTAACACTAAACGAAGTGGAGAAAACAACTGTAATGGCAAAGGATATTACAAATAATAACATTTCAATGCAGCTATTGGATGCTTTGTTCTGCCCGTTAAAAAAGTTGTTGGACAAACGACGTTTGTGTGTTAAAAATAGAGATATTCCCTTGCAAAATGGACTGAATTATGTGTCACTCGCATTTATTCCGCTTGTATTGGAAGCTGTGTTTACAGATTCTCGCCCACACATGAAACCATTGCCCATCACGTGTCCTATGTTCTTAAAGGTACAGCGCAGACAAAGTTATCTTTTACACAAACAATTAATGTCTTTCAGCAGATTGTAAACTTTCTATACTTCTCAAAGATTTCAATCTGTAAATTAGGTTTGGCAAAATTACTGAATGTTCCCCTGTTTCGCTCGACACTTTTTGTCAAATGAGTCGACCTATCTGACGAACTGGAGTGTGTTTGTGTGTTTTCCAAAGAGTGCGTTAGATTGGCGGCTTCCATAAATCGTCCCGGAGCTTTTCCGAAACTGTTCTCTTTAGTAACTCAAAACTGTGAACGGAAATATTTCCAAACGCATCTATCTTTTAAGTCCAACTTGCTATTTCTCTTTAAGAAGACGTTTCTTTGCAGGTAACTCATTTCTTCATTAACCTTAGGTAGGACAAATGGACAAGCTCTGACCTCTTCATTAAACTGAGGCTAAACTATTAACTGGGACATTTACATTTTTCATTAAGGTTAACTTGGCTGGCTGATGTAAATACCAGACCTATAAATATCAATCCTGGTTTGTTGACGAGAGGCTTTGTCATCTCAGTGGGATAGGCTATTTATCTCTTCTTTCCTTTTTTTTATACTTTATGATTATTTTTGTCCCTTTTCGGTAAATTGCCATTTCGGACATCTTTCATCCGATCGTGAAAAGTAGTGGAATGTGTCAGGTACAATAGAACTCCGTGGGCCATCCAGGACCGAAGATTCGCCATTCATTGCGAGTCTCAAGTCTCTTCTGCACCGACCGCAGACCTGATGATTTGAGGGCGGAAAGCCGTGCGTAGGAAGTGGCACAGCGGGGACTTGGCGCGTGCCTGCGAAAAGCCATTAGCTGAGAGAGCAGTTTCCACCACACGCAAATCACATTGGAGGCCACCAGAGACCTCGCCCCATGCTTAACGTGCTGTCAGCCATGGACCGAGGGTCCGCTCACGTACCACAAAGCCAAAAACTCAACATCATAGAAGACAAAGTAAATGGTACAAAATTCTCGTCAGGGTCTGCGAGAAAGCTTTCTTGAAATCAGCTGAACGAGCGGTTGTCATGCTCCTGAAGCCCTTGTGGTGGTGAGAAGCCCAAGTTGTCGCAGCAAGCTCGGTGGTTGTTGCTCGGAGACATCTCGGTAGATGCAAACGTTTACATCACTAACCGAGTTGGCGAGCGATTGCAAAGTTCTCGGCTCTCCTTTGTCGGGATTACTTCCGGTCGGCGTTGGGAACTTTGCCTGTCTTCGACCAGTGATCATTTTACATGTTTTTTAAACACACATAGCTGTCACTCTGCTTGGTTCTGGACACTTTTTTAAAACCATTTAATCTACCCCCACAATCTCTCTCGCTCCCTGTGTATGTGCATCCCTGTCCCCTTTTCCCAGCTGGGCTCATATTCATGAAGCATGTTTACCAAGCGAGAAGGGTGGAGAAGTTAACTGAAGACTGCGACTCTAGCCCCGTATTCACGGACTTCTCAAATCGTTTAACCAGCCGGTGTTTTCTTGAAGATGACCCTTTTTATGAATTTCTGCTAACTATGGTAGACATCACTGAATTGACAGAGTTAGAGTAGCAGACACCATTTAAAACAAAGAAACTGAACTTTGCATTTGACATTGTGCCCGTACTGGCCCAGCAAATCCATCAGAAGTTACCCCGTGTATAAGTAATCCCAGCTATGCCGATCGGTTAGGTAGCTTCACCTCTCGATAGCTCATGACTTGTGTTTTACCTGTAAAGGTAAGTTAACCAGCTGGTTCTCTACCCCAATTTTCACCATGGTTAAATTGCTGAGGTCCACGAATACGAGCTAGCTCCGTCTCTCCCTGTTCCTGTATGTCAGGGGTGGATAACTTTTTTATCCCCCATTTAAAGATTTATAACATCATTTGCTTGATATACACAATCATGAACACAAATTATCCTGCTTTAATTGGTCAAGTTTCCCGCAGTGAATTAACATTTAAACAGCGTGTACAATCTCTGGCTGCCTGACACGATTTTCTGTTTGTGGTTGTGCAGTGAAATAATAATAATAACAACAATAATAATAATAACAACAATAATAACAACAATAATAACAACAACAACTCTTTACTGCACACATGATACTTCCTGATGGAAGAGTTCACGGCATTCACAAAGTGTCTACCCACGCACATGAATAAATAAACCCAAACGAAGTTTTTTCTTTTTTCTTTTTTTTTTTTTTTTCATCCTTTGAAAATCCATGAAAGCATAATGTTGGACACTTGTAAGGTACACAGCAAAGTCGACGAGCATTTCCTTAATTGTATGCGTATCAAGAGCCAAAATCAAACCGGAAGTGGTCTATCCTCAGTGTGGGGCGAAGGTCACATGCATGCATAATTCTCCAACATTGCTATTCTGTCGTGAACTGGTATGCGTCCTTTCTATCCCATAATGGACATTCCTTGCTTGAACCTCAAAATTTACATAACAATTATTGGCATTAATATATCGTCACGCTGCTGTGAACACAGCTCCCCACGCCTGCTGTGTGTAAAAGCCGACAGAACAGTGAGGAGTCCATAGTTTACTGGCTCTAGGGGCTACGACTGTAAGTGGTTTACTGTTTCTAGGACACGGATAGCGAAATGTAACCCTCTCCCAAGCGTCTCACCAACATGTGCACGAGCTGCCAGACGAAACTTAACCCTTTCCCTGTCATCACTTGTCCTTTTCTCTGTAATCCTCTCTCCCCTCCCGGTAACTTACTTTTGTTTTTGCTTATTTTTTACTCTTCTCCTCTTTCTGCGTCTGCCTCCTCCACTCTTCTTGAGACCTTGTCCTCTCTTGATCATCCTTGTCATTATTATCGCTAGCCTTATGACCTGTTATCTCACCTTATGTCAGTTATCTCTACCCTTGTGTCAATCATCTTTGGCCGAATGTGTCGTATTTGTTAGCTCTCACATTGTCATTTTGTCCCTCCTCTAGTTTCCCTCTATGACATCCTCAATTCTTTATTTCTCTCTTCTTTGTATACTTTGTCTTTTCCCCCTGTCTTTCTCTCAGCTCTGACAAATCGTCTCTCTAATCAAGTGTGCAGGCTCTTACTCGGGGGAGGCGCTTAGGTACTGTCCTTGAAATATTTGAATTTCCACGCTGCTGTTTGCAGAACACCGAAGTGATTCCCGAAATACCCCAAGCTCGCATTTCAGAATTATTGTTGCTTCGCGTTCAGCATTCACACACACCACAGGGGGCATCCAGCTTTTCCACTCGGCATCCGGAAGGTGCAGGAACAAAGCCCTCAGAAAATTGACCGTAAGTCTGTGTTTGGCGAAGGGTCAACCACAGTTCAAAGTTATGAAGGTCAGACGTGAGACTTTGCAAATCGTTTGTTTGGGCATCAGACACCTTTAGTAATATTAATAATTCACATTGCGCATAATCACGATGCGAGGAGACATGGACAGAATTTGAAGGACGGAAGCAGAATATCAACTATGTAGACACGTAATACAAGACAAACATAAAAGACATAAAGAGGAATCAGGGAACAAACAGTAAGGATGAAAAATTTCCTAAGTCTGCAGACGAGCAGACGGACTAGTCAATCGACTACACATGTAATCACACTTATGTTGATTGGTGTAAGGAGTAATACTCGTGGAACACATTTTTTTGCGCACGTTTAAAGGATGGCGGATATGAGAGGGAAGAGAATTCCACTGTTTTGCAGAGCAATAACTAAAAATCTGGTGACTATGTGGTTGTTCTGGTGACAGGGATAGATGTCCAGAAAGGACTCCACAACACAGACGTCAGATTGTATATGTTTAATAAGACTTGAGCCACTGGGCAAGCAGCGGCCATGTTAAGCAAGCGTATGTGTACAAGCGTGACGACATGACTCGTGTCTTTCTGTGCATGTATGATTTGTGGTTCTCTATCTCAACACAGAAAGGAAGAATTCACCTACATTTTGGGAAGTTTCATATGCACGGAAATCATGGGAAATAACTTGCACGGGTGACTGCTATTTAATCTGCCGCATAGGATGAGACACGTTCATTCACCACAACAAAGCACTGCCTTCCCACCCACCCACAAAAAAAGAAATTAAAACATCCCCACATAAGACACAAAGCGTCTTCTGAAGCAAAATGGAGTCCTAGAATAAATATAAAAAGTTCTTAATTCACAAAATGTTTGGACAAAGACTACACTCATAACAAGTGTGCGGTAAGTGGAACCAACCGGATATGCAGAAAAACAGTTAATTTAGCACTCCCTTGAAAACTCGTTTTTACCCCAGTCTTTAAGAACATCTGCTCAGCAAGTAAATAAGGATTACATCGGTCACACTCATTAGGAGAATAATTAAGACTAGAATACAAACCAGTCCGACTTCCCAGCTGCATAAACCGGTTTGAAAAATGTCATCGGTCTCAGAGGTTGCACCCCCTAACCCTCCCGCTCCCTCCGACCGCGAAGAGGTCTTGAGGCAAATTATAACCTGCTCCCCAGTGCCACCGACCGATTAGCCTGCTGATCTTCCTTTGAAACAGTGACGCAGATAGTTGGCAATCCGATCAGTCATACGATGCGGCAAGAGCACTTTGTCCTCCATAAAATCCCTGCCACAATCGCGCCGCTTGAATAAGATTCGAGTCGTGCTCTGCATGGAAACAAAAGCCTGGCTTTTGTCAGACCTTTTTTTTTCTTTTCTCGAAGAGTGTAGGGGGGCGGTTGAACGCGCTCAGCCGGTGCAGCGGCTCACCATCCGCAGATGCGTAGGAGGATAAGACCGCTGGTAAAGCGTGCACGTGTGTCAATCTCGTGCAGCGCGTTCTTCATATTTCTCTGGGGGACCCGCTGCTCACAGGCAGTAACAACACCGTAATGGTGCATGCTTTCCCCACCAAATCCTTCGCGAGATAGCGGCGAGCGAGGCCGGAGTGTCTACTCCCCATTGTGGACACTAGCGACCCTGTTGTCTGCTTCTCTCGTCATTTTCCGGGAGGTGTACGATAAGCACCGAGCTCTGTGAACCCTTTTCGGCCACAAGGGGGGACAGAGGGGGCGATAGGACGGGCGACAGCCAATATTTTGCTCAGGCTTTCATGCCTCCACCTTTGTTCACACAGATCACATCAGCGCTGTGGCACATAGCAAGAAGCTGCTGCAAAGGTTCAGTTCTGATGAAGACAAACCATCTTTATCATCTTGCCGCAAAAACATACTAATAATAAATAAATAAAGCTTCCACGGTCAGACGTATAGATCAATGTCAGGAAAGGCTATACTCATAACAAGTTTCCAGATAAAATGCGCATGGCTAATGTATTTTCTGGTGGATTAATCGATATCTATCATCTGAATATTATTTCCCTTCTGAAAGCCTTTACGATGTACTTTTCTGCTTTCTTTACAAGAACCACTGTCTACAACAACTACTGGATCAACAAGAACCGCTGTCTACTTAATAAATACATAAAGTGGACACAATGCGCTGTATAGGCGCAAACACAAAGCAAAATACAAACAGAAATACGGACTTTGAAAGAAGGCAAAAATAGACCAAAACATATCAACAAATTGATACAGAGATTGTTTATTACAAAATTATCGATACATCTACAACAACAGGTTTACAACTACTTCCACGGTTAATACTATTATTATCCCTCTTGCTGCTATTGCTCATAAGCATTTTCATCCCACATAATAAATCGATCACTGCATGAATGTCACTCTCTATAAGTCATCGACTTTTAATGGGATTTTCCTTTCAGTACAATGAAACTGTTGAACACAATCAAACTGTACGAAAACGTCAACACACAACGCCTTATTTTTTTAATCAGATCTGCTCAAAAGTGGCTGCGGTCCTATAGGTCGTATTGCTTGGGAGTTCGGATCCTGCGCGTGCGAGTGGACGCCACTGTCAGCAGTACAGGTTTGGTGCTGGACGTGTAGGATGAGTGATGAGGCTTCGGCCCGGTCCTCACAGGAGGTATCCCTGAAGAAGAAACAGCAGCAGCCGTTGCTGGGGAGGCTGATGTTGAAGCGACGGGAGCATTGGTGCTGCACCCTGGAGACGGTCCTACAGTCGCCGCCATCCGTGCGGCTCCCGTTATCATCTTGGCCTGCAAGGCGGCGCTGATTGCCCCTGCATACGTGGTGGCGCTGGTTGTGGGCGTGGAGCTGGACTCGCTGAAAGAGGGCGTCTTCCCCTGGCTGTCCCCAGCCGCTGTCATAGTGGAGGTACTGGACGACGTGGCCGGAGGCATGCTGGTCTCCATCTTGCCCAGCGCGGCGGCGGCAGCAGCAGAGGTCAAGGTTTTTCCCAGGGACGTAATCAGCACAGTGCTCTTGCCGCCCAGGATGGAGGTGCCGGCCAACGGTGACCCAGCCCGTACGCCAGCCTGGGAGGTGCCTTGGGCCACAACGCGACTGAGGATGGAGGACACGGAGGTGGGCAAGCTGCCAGGGTTGATGAGGCTCTTGGACACACCCACCTTCATGACCGCTGCTGTCCCACCCACCCCTGCCGGCCGGACCCCCGCACCCTCCGTGCCTCTGCCGGCCTCCAGGATCTTGGCCTGCGTGAAAACCGCACCAGATGCCGTAGATAGGGCCTGCAGCGAGGCCGTGGTAAGTGGGAAATCGTGGAACTGCAGTCGCTGGATGGCCTGCACCTTGTCAGCCTCACTTTGAACCTCCCCACCCACTTCCGCTTCCGGCCTTTCCACTTTAGGGGGATCTGTCGTCTCGGCCGCGTGGGAGAGCTTGGTGCGTGGAGCTGTCGTGACCAGCACCCGGCCAGCGCTCGCTGAAGTGGTGGTACCGCCGGCGCTGTTGTTGGTGGTGGTGATGGTGGTGGTTAGACCGGAAGACGAGGCAATGGCGGAGGTGAGCAAGAGTGAGGTGGGCTGTCCGGCGGCGGTGGTGATGGACGTGGAGTTGGCGATGGATGTCAGTAGCTGCTGAATCTGGGAGGAGGTCGAGGAGCTGGCCCCAGTGACGTGCACCAAAGGGCACCCGGCGCCCAGCCCCACCAGACGGTGCGCCATGCTAATGGGTATCGTGATGGGGGTAGACAGCGACCCCCCTGACGTGCGCACCAAGATCTGCTGCTGCGACTGCGGCTGACTGGAGTGCAGGGCCTTACCGATGATCACGGCGCTCTGGGTCTCTTTTTCCGAGCCTTCTCCCGGCTTTACCACCAGGGTTCCCGGCGAAGAGGAGGAGGTTAAAGACGACCCTCCGTTCCCCTCTGCAACGTCCGTCAGTTTGCCGACCGCCACCAGGCGTGTGAGGGGCAGGGAGGCGCTGACAAAAGATTTGCCAGCACTTGTCACTTGCTCTGTGTCCACGCTGGCCCGACTGACCCTGATGCCCTGCAGCAGTCCGCTCAGTTCCGGGGCGCTGGAGACGGCTGCTGCTAAGGCGGCTGGGTGGGCGGGCCGTGCTGCTGCTGCTGTTTGAAAAGATGGAGACGCGCTCGACACCTGAACGCTCAGCTGATTCATGCCAATCGACAAGGCCAGGCGTTTTCGTGGAACACCGGCGATCCCACCACGACCTTGACGTTTTCTGGGGGACCCACGGCTATGATCTGTACAGCACAACATAAAAAGATCCACGGTTGAGATGTGTGCATCATACACAAATGAAGCATACAGACGCGCACACGCTGCTGATACGAATTTTTGCAGGCAGTATATATGATGGAAATTTAAAGTCGTTTGTTCAACATCTCGGCTGACAACATTAAGAGATGCATGGTTTGTCATTAGGTGGTTCTGAGGAATGAAAGCATACACACCCTGAGCATATACCCCTTGTGTTGAAAACGCGAGGCCGGATCCCGCCGGTTGTCGGGACATTTTGCCACCACGCTTGGATATTCGCACTGTGCTTGCAGCATGCTTAAACAACATATCATCAAAACATTCCACAATCTTCAGCAATTTTTTTTCATTTTTGCCACAGTTAAGGTCCTGTTCATTCGGCCTAAAGAAATACACCAAAGATGCAACATCACAATTTGCTAAAATAAAAATTCTAATTAATCTTAAAAAAGAAAAAGGCATTTGTGGTACTGACTTTCCAATGGAACATTCATCAGTTATCAGTTATACTTCTTAATAAACTCAAAACCTTTTTTCATTAAGTCAACTCTTCAATTTCCATCCTTCCGCAGTCAGAAGCTTGATTCACTATCCCCAGTTAACTGATATCAGAGTATTGTTTATCTAGATAAATTAAGCGCTTTGTACAAAAAAAGAACTGAGGAAAGACAATGCCACCAGGCATCTCTAACACTAACAGACGGGGTTTAATAGAAGGGGAGCTCACTGACCTCTCTCGCAGTAGCAGACGGTGTTTGAAAAAACGCAATGCTACCACCATCACGAGATGTCTTTCTCCGCCGTTTCTTCCTCAAATCAACATCTGGAATTTCCTGCACGGTCTCTGGCAGACTGGCGTTGAGAGAGAGGATGCTCCCCAAAAACTGGCAAACCTCATCCTTAAACAGAAAACAAACAATTTTATGCTTCCTGAAGACCTCACCTCCTTCCAGTTTTTCTCCTCCACCTGTGCAATAAAACTTGGAAGCTGAATTTCCATGAGTTAATTCTAATTCTGCAATTCAAGAAATCCCATCCTTTTATTGTACTTTCTTATTAAGTTTGATAATATTAAGCTCAGGTCTCCAAAAGCAAATGCAGATTTATATTAATAATTCAAAATGCGTTCAAAGTATCCTAAACACAAGGATAAAAAGCCGCACTTGCTTAATTGTAAACAAAGAAGGACAACTGTTTCTAGAAGAACCTGTAAGCTTTCAAAAGCCCATTGAATTGCCTCTCATCAATAAAATCAGCAGTGAAGGGACTATTCTGTGACTAAAAAAGAGAAAAATAGCTGGAAAAAATACCTAAACGATAATAATTGTTGCATACAATAATAATATTATACTATACAATAGTAATTGTTACATCTTTATGCGTATGTGAGCGCTCATATGCATCCTGAAAGAAAAGGCAATCACTAATGTACAGGTTGTATTTTTCCCTTTAAAGTCCAAAATAGTTGCAGTAAAAACATATGAGCTCGTTCCTTACAATGATGCACCGGTCAGCCATCGCTTGTGTCAGGCCTTCTTGTTTCTTCTGACGATGTGACAATCGCAAATGTTCGTCAGCACCTCCAACAACCACCAGCCCTGTTTCCGCTCGCATCTGCTCTCGGAGATCTTGCATCTGGTCCACTGAACAGTCGCTAGCATCTTCCCCAATAACAAAAAGTGTCGGCGTCTTGCTGTCCAGCAGGGAATCTTCCACATCCTAAAGGCAGGCAAATGCATTGTTTGTTGGTGGTTTTTGCTGTGCCGGACAAATGAAGTCAACAACAGCCATCTACAACAGTTATCTAACATTATAGTAACAAATACTACAGCATGAATAAAGAATGATCAGACTTTACTATGCTGTCCAATATTTTTGTAGAAGGTAAGGATTAAGCATTTTTTTAAAACTGGTGACATTTTCTTTAATCAAAAATTATAAATACTTACTCCTCTAAGACCATGAATGCCAAGGAGTGGGAAACCAAGACAAACAACAGCACTGACCGATTCAACCAGTGACACCTGCATAAAACATACCAACGGTGAGCTAAACATGGTTCTTCAATATTTACATGCAACAAGCACAGACCACACAAACATGAACATACCCACAAAATACTGTACATATCACCCACTATTACCCAGTTCATTGATGGCATGCAACTTCACACCTGCCACTAATAAAAACCGATGCCAAAAAATAATATCCCTATCATATGGTTTATTGAAGGCAGTTCATTAATGGCACAATAAATTGTACCTGAACCTCGCTACTCTCTGTTTAATAGGATTGATCTAGGTCATACCAATCTTTACTCAATATAAAGTTCTGCTGAAAATGTAACTAATTACAAAATGTATTGCAAGTCTATTGTTGACTTCATGAACTTTATCACTGTTTCAGATATTAAACTGTTAAATGGTTCGCCGAGACCTGACAGCCTATAAGTTTGTGAGTTGGTCTCACCAAACAGGCAGTAGTCCAGAGATTAGGTCCATGATAAAACTGATAAAAATGTCTTTGACTGGGGGTAAAGGGTAAAGAACGTTTTTTGTATTGTGTGATGTGCATGCTCACTGGAATGCAGCAGCAATTTTCGCCGACTCCCATTTGTTTCATTAGATGAGTAAAGTACTATAAACATACAAATATTCAATGCTATGCAGTTTTCATGGTTTGAAATGATGTAACTTACTGTGTTTTATAATCACTCAAAATTTAGTACCATTCGAACATTTAGAAATGTCTGTCTCTAAGGCACAATTTATGGAATAAAAATAGTCACGATGAATTGCCCAAACATAGCATTTCATCACCAAGTACAGAAGTTGCTCTATCACCACTCACATGGCAAGCAACAAGAGCTCCAATATTCCAGCCAAGCAGCACAATTGGTCGTCCAGGAAAATGACTTTTCAGCTAAAATCAAATTTATACACAGGTTCAGAGCCAGCTTTTACTCAATGCACTGTAAGCAGCCACAGATAATGCTAACCGTCTAAGTCTTTGTTCTATTAAGATTTCTGTGATACAAATATGTACTGGCAGATTTTATGGTATGAAAACATCCATCTACAAAATTCCATAACACAAAATTTCTTAACTGCAAACAGCAAAGGACAAAATAGCAAGATAATATTCTCGTAACACACAAAAAATATAATTTATAAATTAAGCCATAGCAACAAAAATAGATATTTTAATAACACCAAATTTTCTTTTGTTCTTCATCTAGTTCTTGAGTATTTTACCATATGTTCCCCAATCTTCCTGGGCTCTTTGAAATTCTACTCAGAGCTCCCTCAATGTTTTACTACCACCTCACCTCCAACACCTTTGTCCTGACAGCTCCAATCATGTGTTCCAGACACAAGGACACTGACACCCCACTGCCCCCGTTTACAGTATGCATGGTGACTGGCACCACTTTGCCCAGGCCGGACAGCTGGCTCTGCCAAAACTTCATGTCTTTTGGACTTCCACCCCCACCACCACCCTGTGCTGGACCACTTGGAGCAATAAGCAGCAGTGGATTCCCAGGGAGTTTCTTCTGTAAATTAAAAGATTAAATAAAATATAAACAAGAAGAAAAAGATTCTCAATCAAAAATTTATTCACACACTGTAGATAATTACAGGACTTGAGCCAAATATTCCTCCCAGGCGTTTTAAAGTTGCAAGAGTATATTTAATCTTTAGGAGGTGGGGGGTACCTACCAAAAAAAAAAAAAAAAGAGTACACAGTAATAAAAAAATGACTGATGGTGATTTTGAAAGCTGAATTCGGTTCATTAAGTTACATTTTTTTAGCTGCTGCAACGGTCTAAGAATGTCCTCGTGATTTTTATTCTTTTGTAAGTGGTATTTTGAGAAGAAATGAGCGTCTGACAGGTACAATGAACATTTAATATATAACGTTAATGTCTTAGAAAGAAAATACCCCAGAACTAGCTTTGAGTTACTGTTGACATTTGTTATTATTGACAAAATAAACATATTTCTAGATTGTTCTATGAAAAACCACTTGGTGAGTGAACAGAACAGACTTTGAACTTTCACAATATGCTATAATCTCAAAATGGCTAAATAGTAAAATTCTCGACAATTTTATCTCAGGTGTCAGGCCTTAAATATGGTATACACATTTCTTGTATTTCATCTAAAGTAATTTGAAAAGCTGTAGGTACTATTCAACCGCAGTTTTGTGGAACCTTACAGGTTTCTGTTGTGACAGTGTGTTGCCTACTGGGTCCCAAGGTCGCTTAAGCAACAATCCCAGAGATTCTGAAGACAAACTGGGATGGGCAGGTGTAGTGCCACTGGTCATTCTTTCAACAAGAGATGGTATCTGTTAAAATAAAAAAAGTTGGGGGGGGAGGGGTACAGCAAGGTACAACTTGTATTTATTCCACACAATTTGACATTATAGAATTTCTGTTAAAACTTCCATTACTATGATTTACATTTCATCAACATTAACAAGAGACCCATATTTTGCAACAATTTTCACATAGTCTACCTTCTCCTGCACATAAATATGGACTCTAGTACTCAAGCAATCTCATCTACATATATGAGAAGCAGCATGCTTGCAGGTTTGTGCTAACTTATCATAGAAATAATATTTTTGTTTCGGCAACTTTCTGTGCGTAAAAGTGACCTTGTTCTGTGAAATATTTTTAGATAGAGAAAATGAAAATATGCGTCGTTGACAAAATTCAGGCTATGTTTCATGCACTTAGGGAAATGCTTTCCACTGATGTGCTTATTGCTTTATAACCTGAATCAGTGTATATATATACTGGTTGAAAAGTTTTAGAAGACCTAACTAAACAGCAATACCATGCACTTCTTGTAATTTATGCATAAAAATCAAAAACATTTTACTGACCTTGCTTTTTAATGTCTGCAAGGCATCCAAATAGGAAGTAAGTATGGACACACTCATAGTGTCCAGAATTAAAAGATGCAGCCATTGCACAATTTTCTGATCCTGCAACACATTCTGGTCCCTAAAACACCGTTCTGCTTTTGAAATACATTAAATCATAAAATGCATGATGGTGTGCATGTGTTTGTAAGTGAGAGCAATATTTAATTAAGCTGTGTGTGAGTGTGCAGTAAACAAAAGAAAAAAATAGAGGAAGCAAAAGAGAGTCATAGTAAAAATATGCGTAAATTTTAAATGTAACACCTAGATTGACACTAATAATGTTAAATGGATCAAAGAGTTTCACTCATGCATGAAACACATAACTAAAAACCCTACCCAGGCAATGCTTGCCAGAGCTTGTCGCAATCTTTTTGCAGTCTTATCAACTACTAGTCTTCTGGCAATGGGTTCATTTGGTGTCTGCAAAAAAAAAAAAAGCCGTGCACAATAAAAAAAAAATTGCACTTACATGGTAAGAATACAGGAACACTGAAGCCAGGGACTGAGCCTATGCAATAGTTTACTTACATTAAGAGAAATTAAAGACATTTTCGAGCAGATTATTGCAGGCATACATGTTTGTATACACACTGATATGTCTGCTGATTACATACGATGTTCCAAATCTTAATACTAATATTAAAAGCACCCTCTTACCCCCTCCACTGTTAGGCGTGCCAGGCGGTCTGCCTGCAAAGCTTTCATGACTCGTGTGAAGACACGATTTTGCTGCACTGTCCATCCAGCTCTGACAAATTACACACACAACATACACCAACAAACATAATTATTTTTCTCATGCAAATTAATATTTTTTCAGAAGTTACATATCCTCATAACAACAATTTAATTTCCTAAAATTACAGGATGTTTACTATTAACTCTTTGGTATAAAGCAGTTCCCAAAAGAACCTTATAAACAAGTGTTGCTAAATGGACATAGCTTTGAAGTTAACATAAAAAAGAAAGTCATCTATTGAGAGTTTATTTTACACAACAATAATATTGTCTGTCTCAATTGTGTGACTAAAGTAAGATTTTTTAAAATTAGGTTTCACTGAAATGAAAACAGAAAATTACCCGGACAAAAACACTAGGCAAATCTAAAGCTAAATTAAAGCTATATTGGTTAAATTAGTTACATGAAACTTAAGTCATCTATAAAATAATGAATAATAACGTATACAATGAGTGAATTAATTTAATCCTACTCAATGAAAAAAACAATAAAATAAAAAAAAATGACTTCGCTGCCACCAATTCTCTGCTTTTCCATAACTTTAAATGCACACACACTGGGGAACCATCATTTGTTATGTCACTGCAATTAAAAAGAAAAGACAATGATCTGAAGCTCCTGTTTAAAAAGAATCTGCATCTCACTTGGACAACTTTTCTTCCCAGTCTTCTTGCTGGTCGTCAGGTCGTGCAAAAGAAGCATGACGTTCACACTCATTCATGAGTGTACGTGCCTTGGCCACATCAAAATGCAGAGTTGGAGCTTGGGTGACTTCTTCAACATCAATATCTTCTACATTTCTGCTTGAGAAGAAAAGGAACAGTTGCTCAAGTTTGAAAGTAAAAGAGCAAATTTTCCATTATGGTTGCACTTGAAAAATCTAGTAGGTTCAATTTTTTTTTTCCCATTGATAAAGCTCAGTGTAAAATACTATGCCATCACATCTGGGGGAATCCCCACCTAATTTCTGTTCTTGAGATGCATGCCTACAAACATAAACAGAAAGAGGTTATCAACATCGGTATAGTGTATAGATTTGTTTACCTTATAAAAGCCTCAGTCAATGGAACCTATGTTAACTAGACACTGGACACCTTTCTGTACATGGTGATGTTTGTAGCCACGTCTTGAGAATGAAAGGGCTTTAACTCAGATTTGGAGATACAACATCTTGAACTGAGTTTTACATAGTCCTAAATAGTTCACTATGCCTTCCAGTTAAGCACACTAAATGAAGATTTAAAGAGATTTAAAGAAACGTGCTTGTGTTAAAGTAAGCCTACAATCACCATTAATAAAATAACTATTTTATGGCAATTAAATGATTTTCTTTTAAACCTTGGAACTTGATCTGCGATTCCTCTTGGCTGCTTGGACTTGAACAAGTAACGGAGAGGACGTGCATTGCTGGCATCAGGGTGAGCTGACCAAGGCTTTGCATAACCATGATCCAACAAGATTATATCCATTTCCTGGTCAGAGCTACTAGCAGTGTTGCTGCTCCCAGCATATTGTGCCAAAAAAGAGGAAGGAGAACTGAAGCGATGTCTTGGCCCACCACCACCACCAGCTGAATCCTGACTCATATTACTCAGTGGTGAGCCTTAATAACTAGAAGAATAAAAAGAAGTACTAAAATACATACTAGACTAAAATAAAGTGTCACAAAAATCTGAATCACATTATGTTTAATGAAGGAATGAAAAAAAATTATTATTAAAAGTTTGGCATTAGAAGTCTGAAAACATAACATTACTCATTGTATTTAAATTCTTCAGTGAGAGAGACTAACACAGTTTGAAGCTTTTATCCTTGTTTAAACATAAACTTTTTCATCTGTAACACATTTCACATTTACAGCAATCACATTAGAATGTATTTCTAATAACTGCAATACAAGTCTTTATCTCAACAGCAAGCGTGGAAAATGTAAATTATTCTTCACTTTCTTCTAGTTTCTAAATCATTTAATGTAATGTTTGTGTATTGATGTATCCCTCATCCACTTACGGGAAGTGATAGGAATTCTTTAGATTTATATTTTTTTAAATAATCAGTTTTTATTGGCCATAACAAATATGTGTAAAATTTTGTCCGCCCTTGTACCAAAAGTTTCTTTCTTCCGCCAGTTACATGTACACATGATACATTTAGTGATCGAATACTAATTTGTATTGTCTGTATGAGTATGTATGCCTGCCCTTGTGAGCGAAGACAAATTTCTGTCCTGGGTCTCCTCGACAGACAATAAAGTCTGTTTTGATTTTGTTTTTGTTTTTTTATTTTTAATTACAGGAACACCTTCTCCCGAATTAAAACTCGCCTATAGCGCTTACAATCTATTATAGGAAAGACACGTAAAACATAAATGAAACTCTTTTATGCTCCTTCTTGTTGAATAATATATCTCACTTCACTTACCATGAAAATCAATTCCAGTGCGAGAAAAATCACTCGGACGCCACACGTTCCACAAAAGCGCTATCCGCCATTTTGGAAAACATTCGGAGAGTGATCTCCCTTTGACCTCAGCGTCCCTAGCTGAGTGCGAGCATCGAGTCCTCCACAAACAAGGTAATTTCTTTGCAGCATTTACTCATTCTTTGTTGTTGTACAGCTAATATAAAGCGTTAGTATGTAATATTCGTTGCACATGTGTTGGTTTCTGTTTGAACTGCTGAAAACCTGTCTTGAACTGAAGCTGTGGTCTATGAATGGCCAAGCACGCGTTCTCACACATCACAACTTTTTCAATCCTACAATGACAAGTGAAATGCATGTTACCCAAGCTGGACAAATAGTGTAATCGGTTATAAGCCATTGATACTTTGAAGTGTGCCGGTGGTGGAAGAGAAACATTATCGCACATGTATTTTTGTACTGTATGTGTATATGAAGAATGTATTCATTAATTCTTTTGTGTGTCGGGGTAGGTGTAAGTATAGGGACGCGGAAAGACTTTCATTTGCAGTAGTTAAACCATTGCTGTTCGTGGAAATCTGTTTTAGCAAGCATTTTCTCGAATGTCAAAAGGTAAAATGCTAATTAGCGAAGAATAAGTTAACCGAGCATAAACCAGCCTGTATACGGACAAGGGAAGCGCCCAGTTCAGGTAGAGGGCAAGAACACGGTGTACTGGCAGTGCTGATTCTAGAGTGGGCCGGTCATTTTTACCCAAGACCTTATATTACCTGAGTCATATCTTCCCAGCCATGACCATATGGTCCCGGGTAACAAGTACAGCATTCCAATTTAATTGCTCCTGTGCAGAGAAAACCTTGGGGTATATCCTGCAGGAGTGTATTTAGGCTCCTCCAGGAACTGAAGGTAGAGGTTTGGCCGTCGCCGATTCCCTTCGACACTATATACGGTGTACGGACCTGTGGACACTTTGCAAATGGCTGCCCCTTGAATCGGGAGTGCTAGCCTCCAAGTATGACGAAAAATAGGCGAAAGATAACAACATCCCAACACCAAAAGCTGAGGTCATATTTTCTGATTACTAAACACCAAAATGTTTTATAAGTGTGGTTGATGCCATAGAGGTGAATGAATAAAGTTAATGTCTATATGTCTGACGACAGCGGTGTCGGTATACTTCTCTAGTAAGATCTGCAACAAATAACACATTTCATAGACAGACTGACAGACAGCTGTTGTCACGGACCAGTCCGTGCCTCCATGTTTTTAGATTAGTTTAACCCCTTCGCTACTTAGGAACTGCAAAAAATAGATAACACGTAATTCAGAATGAATGAAAATGTCAGCGGGAAAAGGGTTAACAGTGACACGGAGTATTTCGTGAACACTGTTCAGCCGTGGAATTTTTGGTGAGAATGAGGTTGGTACGGGGTTCAGGCTCGAGATAGCGAATGAAGAAGACGTGCGTGAGTCACGATTGGTAAACCTCCCTATGGTGAGATTACACAGTAGTGTCCATCGACGCTGGATGAGACACGATACTGACCCTTAGTGAATTAACCTCGCGTAGACGAGATATGACAATTTGTTGTTGTTGTTGTTGTTGTTGTTGTTGTTGTTGTTGTTGTTGTTGTTGTTGTTGTTGTTGTTGTTTTAATGGAATGGTAATACAACTTACATATATTTTAAAGTTGTAAACACGAACGTATAGGAGAAAGTTGTGTGGATTAGAAAATATGGTTGAGAATAGAAGTATAGTGTAACTTCGAGTTACAGGCATTTTCGTGTACGGGCTAATTGAGTTGGAGCCCTTCTGAAGGAGGATGCATCACCTCCCCCGTCCATTCCTCGATCGCCTTCGGTACAACACCCAGCAGTGTGTAGCTCGGTGCACCGTTGGTTCCCGCAGTTACAGTAACAATACACCATGCTGACGTCACGAAGGGTGTGTAGTCTATGAAGGAGCAGAGAGTGGTCCATAGTGTCAAATGCAGCAGAGAGGTCCAATAGAGTTAAGGCAGAAACATCATCACTGTCACTTTAATTAAAGTAGTTTCAGTACTGTGAAAAGTTCTATATGGTGAGCATGGGGGATGAGCTGGTGCTCTTGTAAGGAGGCCCACAGCTGTCATAACTACTTTCTCTATGATCTTTGAGAGAAACTGGGCGATAATTGTTCAATACGTTGATGTCAATTGTGGATTTCTTAAGAAGTGGCTTCACCAGGGCATTTTTAAACAAAGATGGGAAAACTCCTGATTTACACATTTACGTCTGAAAAAAAAAAAAAACTTGTTTAAAGAGAAAATCACGTTTATGCGCCATCGTAGTATGTTCTCTGGATGTGTATTGCCAAGCGGCCATTTTGGTTTCGTAAATTGATGACTGAAATTGCTTACATAAATAGGTGGTTGTGCTTACATATATGTATAGTGTTCGAAGAACCTACAATGACTCCGTTGTTAATATTTGACATTAACAGCTGCTTGTGTTATCGGTGATCGATTCGTCTTTTGGGCCTGGGACGATTGGGCTTTCGGTGTTGGGATGGTATGGTCCTGGCTAGGACGATTAATGTGACTCGGACGGCGGGGCGAAAGGACCGGAGACCTTCTAGTCAAGATAAGCAAGCACCCAATGGGCACAGCCGCCATGGCCATGCAATGACCCGTATGTTGGTCTTGCGGCTCTCCAGTCAAACCACAGACGGATATTAGTTTGTGGTCAAAGCTTGTGCTTCATTCACTGGCCACTTGTGGAATCACAGACTCGCTGGCTCACTCAGCTGCCTTGAATAACCGCTTTGTCCATCGCACGTGCTGATAGCATCTGTACCGTCGACGATTTTCAATATAAAGTGAGTTTTAAAGTTAATTAAAAGTGTGCCAGAAACTTCTTGCAAGTATTATAACATTGAACATTCATAACAGTTGAGACTGGTGTAATTTTATATTTGTTCAGCTCAGCTTCATTTGTTTTAAGGCGGCCCGAGCCATTACATTATATTTTGATGACAATGTAGTATAATAATATGAAACAGGAATACTTTGTTGCTTTACAGTTGGTATAGTAAGCTGATTAATTTATGACTCAGGCAGCTTAGTTACACTTCATTTCCTTCCCAGTCGCTGCTAAAACTCGTTTTTCCAAGTTGCATGTCTGTTACCCAGAAAGTGAAAACCCACATTTTAAAAATCTGTTAATGAGTAATAACAGCTTTATTCACTACTTACTATTACTCATGTAGCATATTAAATCTTCAGTGGAGTATCAAAAACGAAAGTCCAACGTGAGCTGTAGCATCTTTAGTACAAGAGCAACCACTGTGAAAAGGAGACTAGGAAGAAATAGATTCTTTATTTGCTGGTTATATGAAATCACTAACTGCCCGTTTGAAACCAGTTATTGCTGCTAGTGGGTATACCATGATAAGAAACGGAGAGAGAGTTACTGGGGAGAATTAGAGTGGGTACTCGGTAGACAATAAATATAAAGTATTGCAGAGCGATCACTGATAAGGAGGAAAAGCAGAAGTGTTAAGTGAAGCCCCCCAGTGACAAAGTCCAGCTTTTGCTGGTTGTGTGGGGTCATCATGACTCACCCTTGACCTCTGTAGCTAAGGTGGTCAGTGACGCAGTGGTGAGTGCATCCCACACATACAGTGAAGACTGGATGACTTGTGTTCAGATCTCGTGTTGGGTACTGTTTGTTGGTTTTTTATGTCTGCATGTGGCATCAGTTTAAAGAGCTGACTTCTTTGCCGTGATATAGTTTCTGGCTTCTCGCAAAACACTAATCCTCTGCCTCTACCACCTCTACCGCTAGAGGGGGAACATAATCTCACATTTCTGATTTTCCTTGTTAATTCCCCAGGAGAGTGCATACAGCTCTTGCTGGTGGTGGCAAGCACAGCTGTCAGGTCCCGTGCGTTTTCCTCGTACATAATTATTTCTCAGTGAGTTTGGACTACAGTGATGTAGAACTTTGACCAGCGTTTGAAATCTCTTCCGTTTAGAGAATGTGTTGTGCTGAGCCCTGTCTGTCCGTGAGAATAACACGCAGCTCGGTGATGTTGTGGACAGCTTGGCAGCTGTGCTGTCGCCATTTACTGTCTCCCAGCAGCTGCTGTCGCTAGCGTGGCCCTGAGTTACCTGCGACACACCACTCGATCGACACAGGTAAGAAAGTGTAACCTTTCGAAACGTATGCCCGGTAACAGCTGGAGTATCGGGACTAACGACCTCGGTTGGCTGTAGTCTGGTAAGCGAAGGCAAAAGAAACTGTTTGTCCTCTCTCTGTTTGATTGCGCATACCTACTAGGATTACATTACTTTCGTGTCATTTTCTGTGTGCTTTCATGTCCGCTCAGTATGTGCATTCATGCAAGAGACAATGTATATGTGTTGACTAAATTGCTGTTTTCTTTATTTGACACACACACACACTCTCTCTCTCGGTGGAGGAAGGGTGACGGTATACGCAAGTATAGTTGAACACAGCTCCTCTCCTTGAAAAGACCGGTTCACTGCAAGGACACGTGTAACAGGGGATGGCATTTACTGCACCACCAAACCCCGGCTTCAAGGAAGAAGAAGGTTTTTGCATTCTGAAAACTCAGTGATAAGGACACTGCCGCCACGTTAACAACTAGCCTGCCACTCCTGGAGTGCCAGTCAGGTCAATCACTTCCACAGTGCAGGACCCTGTAGGGGTGGTTGTTGGGTCAATGTGTCGGGTACCTCGTTCGTTCATGACATGACTGAGCACGATGGGTGATAGGTAAAGCCACAAACAATGTAGGTGCTTGAGGGCAACTGGTGCGTGGCTCCGGTGCGTCAGTACGCGTGTACTCGCTCGCCTTACATCCGCAGTCGCTGTGCAGGACTTTGCCAGACTGGACCGTCTCTGCCTGCATTGCAAGTACCTTCTCTGTTTTTCCTTCACTTTTTTAAAACTAGTCTATAATAAATTTATATCATCTCAGACCCCATACGCTGACATACGTATAACTCATTCTGATGGGAAAAGAATACTTCAAAGTTGCCCGGATCTTTGTGAAAGGTTTGGTTTCGTCCCAATGGTGACGTGTACTTTCAATGCAGTGATTTTTTTTCCCAGTGTGCTTTTCGGACATCTGGGTTGTTGTTGGTGTTTTTATGGCGATTCAGCGACAAGTGCAGAGAAAAATTACGGAATTTTACTTATGATCCACGGTCCTCGTTGCCAGGGACACGCAGTCACATGTTGGTTGAGATTTAAAGAAAAACAAGAACAAGTTCGTTTTTGAAGACATCAGTCCTGAATCATGTTACGTTCCCACCCCTTAAATCTTAATCGCTGTCTCACAAGGGGTAACCCTAGAGGGGCACTTTGCCATTGCAGTACAAGTTATCCTTCGTGTAATCTCAGACTCTCAAGGGCTGTGTTACGGGAACTTCCAAATACATGTCATTACATGTATACTCTGTAGAAGGACTACTTATTGACGAATGGGATACCTGGAATGAAGTATTATAGTTTAAACTGCTATGGAGGTTCAAAGCAGGTGCAGTATATGGCAGCATACGTGTTGATAAGGCATGCCGGCGGTGTAAGCACCTGGCATAACAAATGACAGACATGACAGATTACTGGTGCTTCTCAGAGTACTAAAGTGAACACACATAGCAGACCTTCCTGGTAAGTGTAGCAACGTCCTGGTAAACTCCATGGGAGAAGGAAAACCCCTTTAATCGGGATTTCACTTGTCAAATAGAAGAAGATGGAGGGGTCGGGATAACGCGATGGGAGTGACCTAACGAGTTTAGTCTTCTCTCACTTGGCACAGAAAATAAATGAGATTTTTAATAATTTGTCCGCAGGATATGAGCCGAGGAAACACCAGACGGAGCGGGTCCCGAGAATAGAAAACAACTGACATGGAGGACTCGAACAAGGAGGAAGCTTCCTGGGAAAACTGTCCACTGGCGACGACCGACAGTGAGGAAACACCGCCTACACCTAGCAACGGGACGCTGGCAAGTACTTCCGCCAAAGGTCACCATCGTTGCGGGTGGATCGCGCGGCTGCAGAGACCGGCATTTCGACGCAAACTGACCAAAACAGCGGGACTTTGCTTGGCAACGCTTTCTTTGGTAAGTCGCAAGAAAACCCATCACTGAGGTAGTCGATATCACAATCATCAATCAGCATCATCATCATCATCACTACTTTTTCTGCTACTACTAATATAAAGCTCTGAAGCATATACAGACCCATACATCACCACTGATTTTTTTTTTAAATGCTGAAGTGTTTGAACGTGTGCTCTTGGTGTCCAGGGGCTGGAGTTCGGAGTTCGTGGACCGACGTTTCTCGACCTGCAGCTTATCACCGGCACGACAGTGTGGGAGGCTTCCGCTTTCTTTACAGCCGTCCATGTTGGCTACATCGTGGGCTCCCTTGTGGGTGGGGTTGTGTACGACCTCCTCAGCAAGTCCCTGGCGTTGGTCGTAGGCGTGGTTGGAATGGGAGTCTTCGTGGCGATCACACCATTCTGTGCTCAGTTCGGGATAATGGTCACTGTTTGTCTTTTAGCTGCGCTGTCTGCCGGAGTAGTAGACACAGGTATTTATCTTTCCCTTGATATTTCTTTTTTTTCCCCTCGCTCTTGTGTATACGTACGTACGCGAGCGCGCGCGCGTGTGTGTGTGCTTGTTTTTCTTTTCTTTTTTTTTTTTATTAATTTTCTCAAACTACCTTCTCTCACCAGCCAGCAACGCAGAAGTGATCGCCATCTGGGGTCGGCACGGGGGCGTGGTTATGCAAGCTGTACACTTCCACTACGCTTTCGGAGGAATTGTGGCTCCTCTCATCTGCGAACCGTTTCTGAAATCAGATGACCATGACAAGAGCCTCAGCGTTGCCTTCCGGCCAGAAGTGAGCTCAGACACCTCAGAATCTTCTTCTTCCTTCACTTTCTCTGGGCCATCAGAAGGAAACGAGATTCCTTTTTCGCACAAGACAAGTACCGAACCGTGGAACACAGCAGATTCGGTCAACAGCAGTCAGGTAATCTTTTCCAGGAACCTAACAAACAGCACACTCGCAAGCCTAGAAGACTCTACACCGAGTATTGTCTATTATGCTTTCATTATCATCGGCATCATCATTGTTCTGACATCCTTACCACTGGTGTGGGACTACATAGTAGTTCCATTTTTGGTAGAAGGGAAGAAAGTTTGCCGGCGTACGAGGAAAGCGAGTAAAAGTGAAGCGCACAAGGTCCAGAGCAGGGAGTTGCCTCTCAAGGTCTACATCGGGGTGTTAGTTTGGTTCTGTGTCTTCACTCTGACGCACAGCACTGTGGAGGACACTTTCATCTCATATCTCGCCTCCAGTGTGGTCCAGCAGCTCAACTGGAGCAAGCAAGATGGCGCGCTGCTGACCTCGGCCTTCTGGATTTGTTTCGCGGCGGCTCGGATCCTCAACATCTTTCTGCTACGGGTACTGCGGGTGGCGCAGTTGCTGACGCTGTCTTGCGTGCTGCTGACGTTCTCCCTCCTCGGCTTCCTGCTTGCCTCCTTCCTGGCCGTCAACTGGGGGGTCTGGTGCAGCACCATGGTGACTGGCGCGGCGGCCGCGGCCCTTGTACCGGCGTCGTTCGCATGGCTGGAAGAAGAACTAGTGGCCGTAACCGGGGTCACCATGTCCTTCGCCGTTCTTTCCACCTCCCTTGGCTCCATTGTCAACCCGATGGTCCTCGGCTACCTGATGGACCACTACGGCGCCATGTGGCTGGCCTATCTGATGCTGGGCGAGATGGTGGCGTCCCTGGTTTCTTTTTTTTCTCTTTTGTTTTTCTCTCGTATCTATGTCAACCGACGCTTCGGAACTCGTCAGCAGCGAAAAGAAAGGTTGTTGCTCATTGCCGCACCAACTCCTGGAACACAGGGATGCCCGGAAGACGTTTCGGACAAAGAACAAATGAATGGCACATGTGCACTTTAAAGTGTACATTCTCACCAATTATTTACTTCAGGATTTACAGCTGCGGGAAGAAAATAGCTTCCGGCTTGTCAGGGTTACCAGACGTTTATTTTTGAGCTGTTTAAGAGAAGTGAGTATTATGTTTTACATTTCTAAAGGACAATCACAATACAAAGTGTCCAGGGAATGCATTTTATCTCTTATGAAAAAAATAGTGGGTGGAGCTGTTTACAAAGGATGTTGTGTGTGTAGGAGTCAATAAAACGTTCTTAAATGTGTATTGAAAGGGGTGTGTATCGCTGTGCCTGTGTATGTGTGTCAGTGTGTTTGTCCCTAGACTGTTCACTATTGTTTCTTTCATTTGTATCTAAGACCAATGCACGGCTCATTTTTGTTATACTGTGCACCTTAAGGGTGCTGGATAACTTTTAAACTTCTGAGCCTTCTCGAATCTAATTTTTTTTTCTGTATTACCATGGATGTTTTATCTGAGCTGAATGCAATGTTTTATTAATCTCATTGTTAACTTTTCAATAAGATTTTATCTTTCCTAAGATTTGTATACAAAGATTAGTTTTCTCCCAGATCTCATTTACATATATATATAGAGAGAGAGACATATTTTGACTTTTGCCTTATGGGTTGCAATATCTATAAAAATCATTAAAGTGCGTTTCCGAAGAAATTATCAGGCGTCAAACAATCAAGTATCCAAGAATCTCAGCGAAATCGGTTGACAGATTATATATATATGAGAGAGATGAGAGAGAGAAAGAAAGTGTGATCTGGGAAGGTAGTTATGAAACAGGAGTAAGTCGTTTCTCCAGGGCAAAATCGAGGAAAAGCGTCTTGTTTCCGGCGATACCCACACCCCTGGACACCGCTTCATGTTTACTTTACCACCACAGGAGTAAAACAATATCTTCGTTGTCTGGACACCACCTTATAGTTTTGGAAACAAAACGCTTGTCCTTTAGTTCCCCATGTTGCCCCAGGATAACGACTTACCCCTACTTTATACCTACTGCCACTGGAGAGTGCTTGCTGTAGGGGAAGCCATTAAAATTAAAATATTTTAAAATAGTATTAGTGAATGATACAAGAGACAATCATCTGTCAAATGCATAGCTTACACAAGATATGAGTGTCCTATTCAAGCGTGTTTCTGTTACTACCTGTGCATACTCGCTTCTATCAGTTTGTTCATCCCAACCTCTGCCCCTTGTCTGGACGTGATCGTGCCGTTTCCTGGCAACACCGCCGCTTTGTACTTGCTCAGGGTGTACATCGTAATATAGTTTCAATGTGTATCAAATCTATCATTCTCCGGATGTGTAACTATTATCCTGCTTTATGGTTCCCGCCCCTCCACCGTTACAGCATTCGACATAGGAGCCACAAAAAGATGCCTCGTGCAGCAGACGATCAGCCACCAAGGGCTGCATCAACAGAGTCAAAGTTCATTGTAAACATGTCAAAATGTGCGAGAAACAGACATACACAGGCCCGGGTGTAAGCGGTGTTCACCTCATATACGCACTCCCACGTCTGATATCGGGGCATGAAGGGGTTGAGGGTGGGAGAAAATGGCGAATCTCAGTTTTTGATGGGTTAAGGATGTTCATTGCTTTCCACACTGGACAGCTTCATGGCAAACGGCCTCAGTCTGTCCCCAGTGTCTAATCCTGCTTATTCCCAGAAACCTCGAATGCGACTGGTGTTATCTCCTTTCTAGTTCAATGTACGCATACAAATAACTGGCAGTCAGCGCTGTGATAATCACATGTGACTTCCGTACTGTTACAGAGAACCGTTGCCGATAGCAGGCTTATGCCATAATGATCAAGATGATACATATCATGGGTAGAAATGGTGTATTGAAGTGACCTCTGTAAAACTCTGGGAACTCTCACACTGACGAATTTTTCATTCTTGGTCTCCTTCAGCTCATACCTAACACCTGTTGTGATCAATTCATTTGTGTGTCACTTTTTTTTCTAAGCATGATTTTGTTTGTTGCTTTTGCTTGATGTTTGTTTGTGTGAAAAGTAGAAGTGATGTACTGTTCTCAGTCATTTTGACAATTGTATCTGTTAAAAATATATCTATAAAGAATGTTTTAGAAATTTACAAATAAAGTGCCTTGAACAACATTGAAGTCTTTAATTTCGGTTTCATATATTTTAAATGAGCTGACAATGACTGTTAAATATCACTCAGACGATATTAGCTGTGGTAAATCACCACACTACATTTTGGTTGAGAATCTTCTTTGAAGATTAAGATGAACAAATCATTTTATGCAGTGAGCCTTTACTTAAAACTCTGATAACATAGTATTTCTGTAGGTCAGTTACTTTGAATAATGTGCTGCACTTGTATTATTTCCATCTCTCTGTTAGTTGCACAAAATTGCTTTTTTTCTTTCATTTTTTTAAATTACAAATCTATACCATAGAACTTTGCAAGCAATCTTCTTTTATTTTATACTTACTTTTTTAAATGCTACGAAAGTTTCCGCTAGAAACAACAATTAGCAGTATGAAGATTATCAAATCTTTATTTTCAAACTCTAAAAGCTTTAACATGCATTCAAAAACAGCTGCATTCAGACATACATTTAGGACAGGAAGTTAGTGGGAGGTCATAAGATTCCTTCGATTTAACGATGCATTTAATTAAAACATGCAGTACATTATGCTTTGCTTTGTGATGACATTGTCAAAGCACAAAAGCTTTCAAAACAGTGCACCTTTCAATTTAGACTATAAAAATGCAGCTCTTTCTTCTGTGGTATGAGGCTTATTCTTCAAGAATAAAAAGCAGATTGGAACATTCTACACTCTGAAGTTTGTGATAATAAACATGTAAAATACAAAGAAGCATAACGAAATGCAGGTGTTCATGAATTAGGGAAGCAAAGATTCCTTTTCATGTACCTTGAAACCCTGTTAGATACTTGCTCCAGTGCTGTAACATTTCTGTTAATAAAATATCCTTTTTCCAGAACACTCCAAAAATTGTAATCCGTTCATATAATCACCCTTTCAATCCATATAACATTCACAAGGGGTATGACTGTTGTCAACTTTTTGAATTTTTAATGTTTCCAACAGGATGTCTACTGGTTTTATTTTTCATGATGACTTTCCCAAATGACTAAAGAATCCACCATTGTAACAAACTCAAAACATCACGCATAAACACAGTCATAAAAAGTAGTTTTAACAATACAATGTCAAAACACTTGCTAAATTTTATGTCAAAAGTGGTATTCGGCACTAGGTGGTAGTGTGACTGATTGCATAGCAGAACCTTAATATTCTTTCGACATGATCAATATAATATGTCTTTTGTGCTCATTAGTCTGTTTCTTTCTTCTGAAAAGACACCACGTTCTTCCACAGAAATAACTTCCATTTCTGACTGGCTTGGAAGTATGTTTTTGGATAAAAGCCATTAACACTTATCTAATCCTCCTCCCCACAACCCACTTGTGCATAAAAAAAAAATGTTCAAATGAGAAATTCAAGAAGAGATATAGGGGGAAAAGATTCCAACAGAGAAATGCATCACAAAATGATAATCTGAATAGTGACCTTAAGACATCTAACAACAATAAAGTATGAACTAATTAAAAGTCAATTGAAAAATCAAACAAAGTTTTTGAGCTATTTACAAAACAACTGATTTGAAATTGTCATCATGTCCTGTAAAGCTGCATTTGAGCATGGTTGCATCTCTAAAACCACATCTGTCAGGTGACAGTAGAAGTTGTCAACCACACAAACAAACAAAAAAAAGTTAAAATCAGGTCACACAAAATATCAAAATCCACTCTTTTTTTCACCTCAGTTTAATTCTTACAAGCGAAGAATATCTTCAATGTAACAAATGCACAAGAAAACCTCCAAAGCATTGCAATACTGTCTCAGATATCTGTTAAAAGCAAGCATTCATAGTCACAGGAAAGTTTTAATTTCACTCAACATTTTGCAATCATAAACTGTACATACAATAAAAATTCACCTTGAAAATATGGTCATATAATAACAATGTGTACCTTAGCAAGCAAAACTTTTTGAAGCTAAACAGAACAAATTTTACTCAAAGATATTCTTCAGCTATATTTAAGGTATCATTACCATATAAAAAAACTATTTGCAAACCTTCAAGAAGCACACAAAATCCCCAAGCATTAGGAGTGACTCATGGATACATATATCACACTTTCTTTTTAAAACTTTCAATAATCCAAATAAGAATTACATATTTGTTCTGATTCATACAAGCTATTCATGTCAATAATGGTTAATGAAAAAACATGCACAAGCTTTATTTATGGACACTGGAGAAAGAATAAAATGTCAGTAATAACCTAATGAAATATTCTATGGATGCTTTTATTATGCTTATGTATGCATTCACTCAAATTCATACATGCTATAAAGGAATCTGTAAAAGATGCAAGAATGCAAAAATATGCAGTAGAGAATGTCATCACAGTGGTCACTGCAGCTCATTTGCTTATCAGCCCTTTTCAAAAACATCTTTAGCCAGTCTTGTAGACTGGGGAAGAGAACATGGTGTCATTACAATACAGGATAACTTTTTTTTTTTGCATGGACCTACAACATTCATTCAAAATCTAGTACAAAAGCCATAAATTTTTTTAAACCCTTTGGGGACTGGTTTGTAGCATTTTCTTGTTTAACGATAAGTTAAGTTTAACGATAAGTTAACTACCAAGTTTTATATATATATGCAGGTAAGATCTCACTCAAAATGCAGAAAAAGAAGTGTCTATATGCCCAGCCATTCACCTGCCAAAAAAACAGAACCAGTTCACATATTTTTTTCAAATCAAGCTGCCGCAAAACTGATGCTTCACATACAATGCTATATTCAGCATGCCTGTTCTTCTAAACAGAATGACATCTACTTTATTAATATAAAACAAATGTCACTTGCCATCTAGATCTTTTTTCATTTATGTACAATTGTTGTGGGCACAGAAAAAAAAGGCAACGACTTCAAGCTCTATAACCTTCTTCTTCATGTCAGTCTTTACTGTTTGTTGTATTTGATATGATACAATCTCATCTCTTTTTCACTTTTCCTGAATAAAATTATGGTAAAAATATTTTGAAAATTACCGTAATTCTGTAATATTTTTTGAAGTGGATTTCTGATTTTTTTTCTTTTTTTGCTCTATGTAATTTCAAATGTTACTGCCTTTTCTATAAATATGGAAACCAGAAAAAAGATAAATTATAGTTGAAATAATCAGCTGTTTACAATTGAGATTGGTCTCAATGAAAACATTAACACCTGTAAGGTTTTGTTAACCAATATATGGCTGTCAACTGCTGTTTTCTGTGTAACTTCTACAACAACAAAAATCTAGAATAAAATTTATGACTTAAAATTTCAAAGGCCACCTAGAGATGTTTAAGGGTTCAACATAAAAAGTACCCAAACTCCACTTGCCTGCTAATATTGCACAGTCTGAAAGCAAACCTCATTTTAGCTGAAAATGTGTTCAGCAGCACCATGGCTTACATATAGGATGTCTTATGCATACTTTCTCCCTCCCCCAGCTGTTCTCTACCTAATCAACTCAACATGCATCAAACAGTCTCATAACTAGTAGCAAAATAATAATTTTGAAAAAATAACAAAATTAACACATGCACGGTGGTGCTCTTCAGCAAACATCAGATTGTTTAAGATGTATATTACCTGTTAAGAAATTATTGCTAAAACACTCCTAATTGTAAAGTGGAAGCAAGAACAGCAGTGGTGAGCAGTGCATGATAAATGACAGATGCAATGAGTTCAACTGATGCCCTTCACACCCACAAGGACAAGCTGTATAGGAGTATGTCAAACATACCAGTGACTAACAATACTTTCGCACACAGTAACCTATGGCCATGTCACAGGAACAAGTATCTCACAATTCAGGCAAGACTAAATCCTTAGTAACTTTTTTTCATTCGTTGAGGAAGAACACTGTCTTGCACGTTCTTGAACAGTGATAGCAGTCCATATTTCTTTCGTCTGTGACTGAAGTAGTTGCTAACAATATCGGAATCATCTGCAAGGTTTAAAAATAGTTACTTAAACACCATGTTCCTGAAGTTAATTCCAAATTTCATGCTTTACATCATAGGTAAAGATCAAAATAGAACATATGCCTATTCAATGAACAGCTCTTTGAAATAAATTGTGCTTAAAATTTTTTCCTGCCAGTCTGAAAAAGAGTGAAATATGTAACTTTGACCTCATTCTGCTATAGTTTCTCTGCATTAGACACTTATCCCTATTATTTTGTTTGATTTTCTAAATTTCTCAATAAGCTCTTCTTATGAGGGAAAAAAGAGATAATTAGCAAACAGCTCATTAGTTCATAAAATTCAACAAGTTTTTACTGGTGGCGAAAACATAATGGGAACCCACATTAAAAAAAAAAAAACCAACAATAATGCTCTATGAAAACACAAATCTAAATTAATTAAAAGCTTCTAATAGCCTTGTTGCACCAGGAAACATGGGCCAGTATTGTTATAAATCATCAAAAGGAATGATCCAACAGATTATCATATTTCCAGAAAGGATTCATATTTATGTGGTTAGCACACCTAGGATCTGAGTAAAAGTTTGTTGCTTCAAAACTTGCTCAATCTAACTGTGCAACAACTCTATGCCCACCCAGCAGGAAATAGGTACTTGATTTCACTGGAAAGGTAAAAGCTGATGGGAGGGTGAGGGCTGACTCCCACATTCTGCCCTAGACAAGATGATCTACTCAGTTTACCCTACCTATGGCTGCTACACCAAGGGACTTTACCTTTTAGTTTCTTGCTAGCAGGATGTTCTTTCAACTTTAAATCAGCACCCATAAAGAGAAGCTTCAAAAAGCTTAAGCTTCACTGTTAAAGAATTCTCAAATGCATGGGAAAAAAACTTCCTTAATAGATTTTAGATGATTTCCTCTTCTTGTCCACAGACTAGTATCACTAGACTCAAGATGACTAACCAGAATCCTGAAATTTGTTCATTAGTACACAAGCAAATCTTACCCGTGGAGCGAGGTACATCAGCTGTCATTGGTAGTGTGTTTTCATTGGCTGAGAGTGACACAAAAAATGCAAACGGAACCAGCCACAAACAAATTGTGAAAAATGCTAGGACCTGAAAGAAAAGGATGTTATCATATGATTACTATGAAATTTCTATTATAAATATATATTGGAATTTACTTATAATGTGGAAAGTGCTCAGTTACAAAACAAAACAGAACAAATACAAGTTTCAAGATAAGGGCAAGTGGTGACAAAAAAAGTGACAAAACATTTTAATTTGAGAACTGTCTTATATGCACTTTTAATAATAATAATGAGGATTTATGTAGCACCTTTCCAAAGATTTGCTCAGAGAACTTTGCATAAATAATCTCTAGACTAAATCATCAACAACCATGCATCCATAATCGCATATAACAGACAAACTCACTTCTACAGCATATACTCACTCATACACAAAGTAAATTACAGAGGTGGGGGGGGGGGGGG